>JBBBVU010000007.1:20125118-20135183 GCA_037177055.1 Atherinosoma microstoma
AGCAGCTTTTAGCTGTTATGCTGCAAACAAGTGGAACAAACTCCCAGTAGAGATTAAACTTTCACCAAATGTAGACACTTTTAAATCCAGATTAAAAACATTTCTGTTCTCATGCATCTATGCATGAAACCCGCACGGTAACTTTTAACTTCATTTGCCTTCAATCTGTTTAATGATTGTTTTTGTGTTTAAATGATTTTATTGGAATTCTAGCTGCTTTTTTTATTTTAATTCTACTTTTTTTTCTTATCTGTAATGCTTTTAATGTTTTATGTAAAGCACTTTGAATTGTTTTGAACCTGAAAATGTGCTATATAAATAAACTTGCCTTGCCTTGCCTTGCCTTGCCTTGCCTTGCCTTGCCTTGCCTTGCCTTGCCTTGCCTTGCCTTGCCTTGCCTTTCCTGCTGGGATTGTCTCCCACGGGGCATGGTGGGAGGGAGAAATGTGGGTGTTTGTGAGCAAGTGTGCAAATCTGGCTGTGGGTGAAAGATGAGAGACTGGAGGGGTGATGGTGGGGGGAGGTGGGTTAAAGGAGAGACTTTTCGGTGGTATGGTGCAGGGGAGGCTGTGAGTGATGGGTGATGGTGGAGGGATGGAGGTAAGTGGGTGTGTGGGCAGGGGGAGAGAGGGGGTGGGTGTACGTGGATGGGTGGCAGGGGAAGGCGTATGTGAGTGTGGGGGGGGCTGGTACCCGGGGTGTATAGCTGGGCCATTGGGGTGGGGACTGACCCCCGCCAGGTGGCCGTCTGTGGGGGCCTGGTCCTCCAGGGTGCTGTGCAGGCACTCTGCCTGTGGGGGCGGGGGTACAATTTATATACAATTTTGTAAATTTAATGCAACATACTTTTTACATTTACTGAAGTGTATTCATGAAGAAGAAACATGACTTTTACTCCGTTACAATGACATAAATTTCATTCATTACTTTTATTTTTGGTCATATGCATGAACCATTGTTTTGTTTTGTTAGAAAGACTTTCGCATAACCGTTTCACAACTCAAACGTAGCTAGTGGCTACGTTAAATGTTACAAGCTACTTTTGACTGTGCCACCAATCAGATGTAGCCAGGCCCGGAATGGCCCAAGGGAGAAGCAGGACAATTCCCACTGGCATGGGCCCAAAACTGCTTGACAAATTATTTTTTTTAAATCTCGGAGCATTACATTGGTGTACGGAGGCGGAACAGCTGAGATGAAGCGAAACATGGTGGTGAAATGGACTCGGAATTAAAAGATGAAAGGGGGAAGACAGCTCAGGAGGAAATGTTGAAAAATTTTGGGTATTTTCAAATCAGCAGCAGCGACCATGTGAGTTTACTGTTTGAAAAATGAGTGATAGAGTAGAGGCTGTTGCTGTTATATCGCTCATCAGCCCAAACATGAAAGCTACTGGTTATTCCAACCTTGGATATACATGGGTTCATATAAGGGATTTCTTTGTATCATAGATTAAATATTAGTTAATTATCTGTGCTATGTTAAAGTGACAGGTGGATATTTCAGCTAAAGTAGTCTGTACACATCAGCTACTGTCCACATTTGTCCTTGTCCAACTCAGAAACCGCTGTAAACTGAAACACTTCATAATGCCAGGGTAAACGCTGATGAGGAAACTTTTTGAGTTTATCAGTGTCTGTGTGTTTATCTGGTTGTAAATGATGTGACTGCAGCTTTTTATGCTTGTTGGATTATTCTACTCCTTGAGATATTTAGTGGGTCCTGCTTGACCAAACATACCTCCACAGGTGAGCTGTTGCATGGAAAAATTTGGGAACCTCTCTTAAGATTGGACAGTCTCTTTAAGATGAGTTGACTTTTTCATTTCCTGTTAGTTGAATCACATCAGGTGAAGTTGCTGTCGACCACTTCTTGCGAATATTGATGTTAACATATTGATGGTAAACTGGCATCTAAATTATTTGCTGACGAAATGACCCATGTTGTTTCAAGTTAACATAATATCATGATATGAATAATGGAGTCCTGTTGTGATTTTTGTATCAAATCTTTTGATGTGAGTAGGAGAGAGAAAAGCACTGGACTTGTGGCTAATGTCGGTCTATATAGAATATTGAGCTTTGGTGATTACGTAGATTACGTGTGTGTGTTTGTGGGGGGGTGCTTGCATGCATGTGTGCACCTGCATGTGAACATATGTGGTGTGCAGTATATGAATTGGGGTGGCCTGGGTGAGTGTATGAGTCCCGGGATTTTCTTTTCTGTCTATTCTTAATTTGCTCAGCAGAACACAGCAGCCAGACCATCATTCTGCTGCTATAATGCTGGACAAGCAAAAAAAAAAAAAGTTTGCAGTGGTGGTGGCACACCTGGGCGCTCCTCCCTATAGGCTGCCCTCCACTGATGGCCCCAGCTAGTCTAATTTTTGTTTAGTTAATTAGCTTTTAGCTCTTTTTAACTTGAATAGCACTATTTTTGTATTGAAGTGTAATTGATCAAACCTTCATGTTTAGATTTTTTTTGGATCCAAATAAATATTTAACCTGTTCCCACATTTCTCTCCCACAGGTACAAGCCTGTGTCCTTTTTATTTTCTGGGATCCTAAAGCATGAGAACCTGCACAGCCCCTGTCGATGAACACATTATTGGAAATTTTACAGTGCATACAAATTACAATTTATAATTAAGTAATTTATTCACCTGAATGCTAGCTAGTGCTTTCCTCATTGGGACTCCGAGCAAAACTCTGATGTCTTTCCTTCCTAACCCATGAGCCATGCAGACCATTTGCTGCACAGCCACACCTGACCAGTTTCCCCTCAACAATCTTCTTTCTTTCACAATTTTTGCTTCATTTGTCAGAGAAAGCCTGAGCACATTTGGACAAAACAGGACCATGAGCACACAATATAACTTGTAATCAATATCTATTGAATATTAAAATGAAATATGAAATACATTTAATACTCTCACAGCTGCTTTGACATCAGGGAGAGGTAGCACCTTTGCATAATTTGCAGAGCCACATGCAACTCACGTAGTGAGCATAAAGTGTAAGCCCGTCCCACTATGATTGGAATTTATGACTCTCCTTTTAATGTGTCTCTAAAATAATAAAGGCAAAATGCAGCAAACTTATGTAGCATGAAATATTCTCTGTGAAAAGAGGCTTTTTGTTACTGTTGGTTTCCGTGAAGTTGGTCTTTCTGTTCTCAGCTTATTGAATGATCTTTAGAAGCTCCCTCAGTTTGGTTCCTAATCCAAAGCAGAGATTTTGTAGTTTTGGTTACATGAATAGTGCCGTGAGTCTTGTTAAGAACACCCTCTCTGCTGTTTAATGCTTTCATGTATTAAACTACCCTCAGAATTTTCCATGTGATTCAGCCCTTCAGACATTTGAACACTGCTCATCGTAGCAGTCATAAATTTCAGGTGAGCACGACCATTTTCAAGCCATAACCTATATGTTTTCTCAATATCATTATTAAATTTCAAAGGTGAAAACCCTTTGATCTTGTTTTGAAGCTCAACTTGTTTGCTGTGAAGCAGATTTCAGTTAAAGGCATCCCCACTCCACTGCAGCTGACTGTTGGGCTCTGTGAAGCTGTCATGCAACCATATCTCACCACACCACATCTTCCACATTTAGCCAATGTCCTCTGTGAGATTCAGCAACAACTTTTTAAAGTGAACCTAGATTTAATCTTGAAAGAGTTCAATTTACTGCTTTTCCATGAAAGCAAGCATTACCAGAGAGGCACAATGCATGTTCAATAAAACAATATGAGATCATAAAGGGGGAGCAATAATGCATCTTGGAGGCAGATTAAATGAAAATCAGGGAACCAATAAGGCTTGTAATAACACACCCTGACAGGTTGACTCTAAAATGTGGCAAACACTCTCAGATATCAGCATGGCATTTGAGTTAGACAAGGTAGACATTTTAAATTGATAGCAGTCCTATAAGAGTTATTTTTCATGTTTTGAGAAATATAGGGTCATATCAAAAGGTATGTAGTTTAAGAAATTTAAAGAGAAATAACTCATTTTAAAAGAGAGAAATTATTTTTAATCCTGTAAAGGCTCTGTGGGTTCAACCATGATTAAGAAACTCCACAAAAAAAGTCAGCAGTAAAGGCTTCATCGGGACAAGATATTTGCTATAAATAAAAGATCTTTTGTAAAATACGATTACACCTAAGAGTCATTCCATTTTCAAGTATAAAAAGTGTTTAAAAGAAAAGTTCAGGTTTGGATTCAACAGGTTTGCAGGTTTCTTTTGACAGGAATTCTAATGGCAGCTCTGTTCTCAAGGTGCAGGACAGAGATGCAAATCCATGCAGTCTGTCTCTGTGTTCATCATTCTGTGCCAAGAGGTATTAAAGCCTTTCTCTGTTGTCATAGAAACCTTTTACCCTTTACATTTCCTATTGTCGCTTGCATTTTTGCACTTATCCTTCTCAATAAGACAGTTGTTTTGGTATTCACTATGGCCACCCTGGGTAGTACAATAAGGTAGTAAGAACTGAAGAACAAAATATTTTTCTTGCTTTAGAAAAGCAGTCATGGTGACATGGTGACATCACTGTCCATCAAAAAGATCCTTATCAAGGATAGGTATCTTATTTAGCTGTTGATGACTAATCAGTGGTTGGATGATTGAACAATATACTGTTGAGCAGTCCTTGAAAATTGGCAGATCAGGATTGTTTTCCATGAAGGAAGTATCTGAATTTGTTCACATTTACAGCACATTTCTGTGAAAAATAAGTTGATTTATTTCACTTAACAATGTTAGTAGCATCAGAATGTGACTTTTAATGACACTGTAAGACCTGAACAAAGCTTATAATATATTGCATGTGTTGAAAATGATAACAGAAATATGAACAAAGATTACCCTGAATTCTTGTAGTAATAAATTGATAATATAATTTAAGGTATACACAGATATACCGGTTTCTCACACTGGCTGCAAGATGTCAGTATGAGAAAATGTTATGACTGCCTACCTACTTTATAACATACATGCTAAGTTTTAATTAATCGCCCACTCTTCCATTTAATATAGAATGACAGGAAAAACACGTTTGTCTACAAGCTCAGAGTATGCTGACATGGGGCCATATATAGCAAAATATATAGATGCAAGTAACAATTAGTGGATCAAACAGATCTGCTGAGCACAGTAGCAATAGCAACTTGATCACACAATAGAAAAAATAATGGCTTTTTTTTACCCCCAGTGAAACTACAGCATATTTTACAAATATGAGGCTGCAATGATGATCAACAGTATTTTATCCAAATGTTGTTTAGTTTTTTAGCTGAGAGCCATGTTTTCGTCATGGACTGAGAAATAAGGAACAAAACTTTTGCTGCTTAGTTCAAGCTGCTGAAGGGTCATTTCACAGTCAGTGTTCTAATATGTTGTGCTGAAATGAACGCCATGACAGGATGAACATAATGTTCATGCAGCTATAAATTTGACTAAAAGGTGAGAAAAACATACATCCTCAACATTTTTTTAAAACTCCATGTAATACAGTATGACAGAAGATTGAACATTCCAGAAATCAATCATTAAGTGCTTTTTAACCTTTTGAAATTTAAAGCCCTTCCAATTGGGGGAGTTTGAGAACAGATGTGCCAAAAAAGGCCATTTTGGAGACCTTGCCTAAACTGTCTGTACTAAAGCCTCTCTTATTTTGTTCTGCTTCTTCTTATCAGAGTTGGCCTTTGCAGAGATAATGTCCACATATTGTACTATCATTTGATAAAGGTTTAGAGCTCCAGGGATATTCATATTCATCCACAAAGTGTTTTATTGTTTTGATGAACCTAAAAATGCTTTTATTTGTGCTCTGTGCCATCTACATTTATTCTTTAGCAGTTACACATAACTAATATTTACACATCTAAACAAATCTCACAAATGTTACCTTTACTACTTTTTTAATATGCAATGTGGTCATGTGTATAACAAGGGTCTCAGTCAAAGTGGCTCCATCATAATTAAAAGAAACTCAAAAAGCTTTCACCCTTACATGAATTGTGGCTTTCCTCTTTTCCATTCTCTCAAATGGTTTGCTATACTTCTAGAACCAGTGAAATGAAGATTGATGAAAGGTTGTTTTATTTTGGAATTGAGGTAAGGCCTTCATTGATACACAATCTGAAATACCTGAGCTTTTTTTTTTTTTTTTTACCTCCAGAGACAATTGTACTCAGATAGCTGTCCTTACCTTTTGCTCACTCTTTGTGTTTTGAAAACTCTTTTAGAATCAAATAAGTTTTAAAAGGTTTTTTAGTCACATATCCTCAAGAGGAAGCAGCTTTTAGTTGAATAAGTTGCAAATCCAGAAGATTACTTAATGAGCTGTAGCCTACTTTAGAGACAAATAAATTCATTTGTCTTAATTGATTAAGAGTTAACTCTAAAAACAATTCAAAAGGCATATGTTTTATTCAGGTATTCATAAAGGTATAACCAAAGGTGTAGAGACTTAGTGTAGCCTGTAATTCCAGTATGATAGATGAAATCAGACTTTTGTGCCACTAAAGAGGCATCATCATTGCTGGTCTGTCATAACAGCAGAGCCAGGTAAAACACACAGGAGGGATTTTTTTGGTCTCAACTAGTGTATGCTGATATATATGTGGGTTCTGCAAATGGGACACATAATATTAACAGGTGGATACAATGCACTGTTGACCCAGTTTCAGCCAGCAAACCAAAAAATAAATGAGTATGACAACAGTCCACAAAAATATGAATGGTTTCCTTTTTTCCTTTGTTCACAGCAAATATGTGACTGGTTCTTCTGTTACTCCTTACAGTGGTTTATAAATACTGGTTGTTAAAAAGCAAGATAATAAACAAGGCATGATTACAATATTTGTATCAATATTTAAAATGGTTATAGTCATGTTTTAATGAATCCTCTTGGCTATAGCTAACCAACTGAAAACAAACACAATAACTTTGACTATGACTTCTGCACCGTATAAGTTTATTGTTAAGACTGTAGAGGATGCTGTATATTCCACAACACATATGCTATGTTATTAGAGCAGATGATTAAAGCAGACAATAAACAGTAATATAAAACATACCACCGTAATATTTTATGCACCAATGAATCTTGTTTGCATGCAGTGCAGGTATTCTTCCTGTTTGAGAATGGATGGGGTTTCTGCTCCCATTAAAAAAATGAATGAAAGACAAAAATAAAACAAATTGTGAATACAATTAATAAATATTTCCAAAAAAAAACAATAATATAAGTTGATGAAATTTTGAAATACATATATTTTTTTTCATCTTGTATAACCAAATATCTCACACTGGATCAAGTTACAGTTGTTATTCCTTCACCATACTCACAATCATTATATATCATGTCCAAACATAAAGCTTTAACTCAATATCCAATTAATAAGCAATTCTAATGGCTGACCCTGTTGAGTTGTATGTCTCGACAAAAAATAGTTTTGAACAAAACAGCGTTACAGCTGTAGTTCTTGATGACACAGGAAATAAGCACACTGTTAACAACTTTACAATCCTTCATCACTTCATTCTTCATTTGTGACAGAAACAGAAATGTAGGTGCATTTAGAAACAAGGATTTACAGTTAGAGTTTCGAAGAACTCCGCTCAAGGGTAGATGTAGACCTACAGATCGTAGCAGGCGGGAGGTCTATTAACACTTTAGGGAACCAAGCTTGACAGCTCTTTACTCATCTGTGCCCCACAGGGTAGCTTGTTCCTACCCCAGCAGTGTTCCGATGGTCAATACCAGTGCTTCCAGGGATACCTGGATGTTCGGTCGGTGCAGTGGTACTGCTCCATTTGGGATTTGATCCAATATATATATATATATATATATATATATATATATATACATATCCCCCTTTTTTCCTTTCTATATTTATTTGTTTTATTTTTCATTAAATAATTTATCTCACTGAGTTTAGGTGATAAAAGCAATAGCAATAATCTTGATGCTAGTGTAAGGCAAGTGAACCCACTGGTATGGCTTATTTGAGGTCTTGTATATGCAAAGCAATATGCAGTAATCATTAGACCATTGAGCAGATTGTTCTCGTTATACAGGTACTGCTGGGGGCTATGGCGCTATCAAGGCAATAATGTCTGTGCAGGCTAACTCACTTAGGCCATTTTGCTCCATATTTTGCAGATGTGAATCAAGAACAATGAGTCAAGTTCTTGTTAATTGTACAAAGCACTACATTCCTAATGAAAAAACATTATTTGAGTTTGCAGTGCATTTATGTGATTTGGCTAGTCATTTATTCTTAAATTGATTTCTTTTTTCATTCAAAATGTTTTCCACATACAGAATCTGGCTAACACTTGACTGACACAAAAAAAAAAACCACATGTTTTCAAGAGGTAAAGTATAGAGTAAAAGCAAAGCAATAAACATAGGGAATAAAACACAATTCACCAATTGTGTCACAGTGGTTCACTTCCAAAGGACAAATTAAAAAAAAGCATGCCCTTCTGGACTAGTCCACATAACTTTCCAGGGAAGTGCTGCATCAGCAGAGTTTATGAGAAAGACCCTGTTCTGTCTAGAGACTCTGAATTTACATGTTGCACAGGTGCCTACACAGCATACGAGGAAGTGGAGGCAGATAGTGATTTGGGTTGTAAATATTTACAGATTTTACAATACAGGGGTTGTTGCAGACTGTACAGATACAAAGCAGACACAGTCATCCACTATCAGACATGAAGCCTTAAGCACAACAACTGTTAGGTGCTGAATCCAAACATTTGCATACTCCAACTGAAAAAAATCTACTTCTCTCATGAATCTAATAAAATACAAAGTCAGTCTACAGATTGTGTCATCAGCAACATTCAGTTTATCTCATTGTTTTTCACTATTTTCTATTCTATGATAAATGATTATATTTATTTGTTATGATTATAATTTCAATCGGAGCATGTTAAAATGTTTTTTTTTGTTGTTTTTTTTTAATTGGTAAATTGTTTTATATTTTAGTAGATGTACATTATTTTGTGTTCATGTTAGTGTTTTGTGATGAGTAGTATGAATGTGTATTTTTGTATTGTCACCATGTAAACTGTGCGGACCCCAGGAAGAATAGCTGCTGCTATGCAAAAGCTAATGGGGATCTTAAATAAACAAACAAACAAACCTAATCAGCAATCCAATGGCAGTTTGACTGCTGATTAAATCAAATATATTATTTTTGTTTCATGCAGCCACCTCTCTCTGAACAGCTACTTATGTTCATGTTCAATGTCCTAAAACACTATTGTCAGAATTTAATATGGCACTTGTAATAATTGATAAATAATGTATTCGATAATTTCAGAGGAGACTTTGGGAGGAAAGAGAGACAGGCCATTTTAGTGTGGCAACTATCTGTATTTAAGAGGATACTTGCCCATATGGGTTGCTGCTTTTATGGTTGAAGATAGTGATGATGTGGTGAAAGAAGGTGACATTAAAGCTTCCACTTCCGTTGCTGGAGAGGCTGTAGCTGTTATGTTATTATGACAGTAGCCATGGGGTAAAATTAGCTTTTATCCCTGCAGTTATGATTAGCCATTGCCGAGTTTGTTGCAGAGATTTTGACTTTGTCAAACTGACTAGATGGGTTTATGTTTATATTTGTAAGTAAACATACATTGTTGATGTAAATAAGATTTGCATTGAAGCTATCATACCCCTGAACACCTGTGACAAACTGATGACTTGTGTGTTATGATGTAAAACACAGTGGGTCAAATCACATGTGGTTTCACATGGCTTTTTATGCTCATGGTAATAGAAACTGTAAAGAGTGGTAACAGTGCAGTTACCATGACCGCATCCACAACCACACATTCAGCCATGAAAGAGGCAGAACAGCTTCTACTGTGCTCACAGCTAGTAGCTGTCTCCTGACAGAACACAGCCTTTTCAAAGAAAGAATGATCAGTTAATACTTGATATAAAGTTTCACAACGTGTCTGATTTTTGTATGTATAGATAGATAGATAGATAGATAGATAGATAGATAGATAGATAGATAGATAGATAGATAGATAGATAGAT
>JBBBVU010000007.1:20136254-20164845 GCA_037177055.1 Atherinosoma microstoma
ACTGAACTAGTTCGTTTTAAAATGTGTGAACTGAACTTTGAACTAGTTCATGTAGAAAGTGAACTTTCCCAACACTGATGGTGCTAACCATCACACCATGCAGGCCTAAGACTAAAACTTAAACTTATATTTGTAAAAGTACCTTATCATTGCTATTATCTTATCAATTATAATTCTTCAATTTCATTATTCTATTTCCCTCTGGGCTAAATAAAGTACAAAGTGTATTTCATTTAATTTCATTTCATTACAATGTAATTTAGTTGCAATTTTGCCTAAAACATTGCGGTAACCTACAGAGGACAAGTATTCATGGACTACTTGAGCAACATATTTCCAGCCTACATTCCACTCCACAATGGTGCATTTTAAAGATGTGTTTCCATGTGAATGGTGCATGCATACATGTTCAGCTCCCTATGTGTATAAATGCGTAGGTGATATTTTACTTTGAGTCCATGTGGCAGTTCCTGTCTCACAGTGGATTCAAAAGCGAGTTCATCTTTATGTCATTCAAATCCATCTCACCCAGGAGTCCCCAGAAAACTGATATGCCTATGAATATTTGCTTCCATCCTTATATAGATGTGTCTTAATGGACTCTGACAGCTGTGTGGCTATTATTGATGTCTCCAGGAAGCATAATGAAGGTGAAATTACTCCTCAACAATAGGTGGCAGCTAAATGGTGAAAATATTCACCTAGTCCTGACAGGTTAACACGTATCAAAAAATTACCCCTAGACTGGAGTCATTACTGAACAAGAAACATCAAACCCATTTGATCCACGATGCCTTATAAAGATATCAATCTTGTATGTGTAATGAGTATATGTAATGTTGCCTTGGCAAGGAGGGTTTTAATGGCAAATTCCTGGACATTTAAAATTAAGGCTTTCTCTGCACAAAACAATAATGGCAGTTTTGCAAGATGAGTTGTTGCTTCATGAATTTCTTTTACATTTCACTGAATTGCAGGTGGCAGGGATTGAGATTCTGGACACCTCCCAGAGATGGTCATTGTTAATTAAGGCAGCTGTGTTCTGACTTATTGACCCCTCATAGCTCAGGGGATTTTGATGGGTTATGGAGGAGCTCATGGAATCTGGCCCGTGGCCCAAATTCTTTCCTTTTTTGTCATCTGCAGTGTTTGATGCATGGCAATTTAAATCCTCTCGTCTAATTAAATGTGATCTGCACTTGTGCTAAATGACTTTTTTTTTTTTTTGCTTGCAGAGAGATATCAGCTGCCTCTCACACAAGGTGACATTCCACTTTTCCATTATGCAGGATTATAACAGGTAGGTAAGACTTGGAGGATATAGTGTAAGAAGAGGGCTGCTACCATGCTGGAAGTCCCTTTTTTTATTTCTGGTGAATAAGTAATGGTGAGGAGCAGACTGCTGGCCAGGGGGAATCAAAGGGATTTGGAGCTTAATACACAGCTTAGCTAGCCCATCTCTGGTGTCAGCACAATGCAAAGTTCAATGCTAAATCATTAATAAAATAATACCATCAGTCAGTCACAGTCAATCTAAAAACATTGAACTCTAATACCTTTTGTGGTCAATACTTGACCTCTGCAACATAACAGCATGGAGAGAAATAGAGAAAGAAAGAAATGTGTCATTTCAGTCAACATTTACTTTATCTGTATGACTCACAAATAAGAAATACATTTTCATAAATCATTTGAGTTATTTTACCATCTTAACAGTTTCTTAAAGCACTAAATATGTCTGATTTTGAATGCAACTGTCTATATACAGTTTTGATCGCACTTCATTGGTAAAGTAGCATAATAGCATTTAAGCAAAGATTGTCATTTGATTTGAAGCTTTATTCCTCAATCTGACAGTACAACAAATAAACATGTTTTCTAAATGAAATATAGATTTTCTTCACAGGTTTTGAACTCTAAATGAACAGAATGGCTGTGTTCAACTTTCTCTGGATGAAAAATGTCTCACGTCTCCGTCCTGCGTAATTGCAACTGAATCGCTGGGAGTGTGTGTCGGCTAAATACACAACATGTCTTTAAAATAAATTTGCTATCTTTCACAAATAATCAGCTGTTTTTAAATGAGCAAATTATAAAAAAAGATATTGATGAATTGAATAAAAATCAGGTAAACTTTATTCAATGAATGTAAACAGCAATGTATACTTTGAAGTGGTATCCAATGCAGAGCTTTAGAAAAAGAAAGGATACTCATATCTAATTAAATGTAATGAAAAATACTTTATTTATTCTAAAGGGGAATTGCAATGATTCTTATTTTCTACCAAATTAATTTTTGTGAAGTCCTTCTAATGCACCTGTTTTACAGGCGTCTGCTGGCGCTGTTTGAAAAAAGATCAAATGTTTCCATTGCCCATGATCACATTTTTTAGATGTAAATATGTTTAACTTTGTAAGACTTTGAGTGTTTAAAACTAAGTGTTTGCTGCTTAAAGTCCTTGCCTTAATTTTGTTTAACCTTTGCTTATGGACTTAAATGTCTAATTGAAGAGAAAAGTGCTCCAACCCTCAGCTTCCAACATGGCCTCAGTAGACCTGCACATTCATCTCTGTACAGTTTATATGTTCTCAATGCTATCACCTTCTGTTTATATGCACGATATGCACTGCTCATTTTGCACTTTTCTTTGCCTTTGCACCTGACCATGGCATCACTTTCATTCTTTTAAGGCAGCAGAAAGGATAAATCTGGTATTATACAACATCTTTGTCTGTTACTTGTGGATACATTAGCAGCAGCTTGACTGCCATGACCTTTTGATCTCTCTTCCCTTTTTGGCCTTCAGTGCAGTGACCTTTCTCAGCAAACCTATTTGTGTTGCTCTTCTGGTTAAGCTACTCAGCGGGAAAGAACAGGCTACTGGGCCCAGCTCAGACCATCCTCCAAAGATAATCTTTACCCAGCCGTAATGAAGCATGTATTTTTCCACACTAGTATTTATTGAGTAAGGTCACATTGTTCTGTGTGCCAGAGAGAAAATATCCAAATCATGAAGAATCTCATCACATCTGCATATAGACTAAATGATTTCTAGGACTTTACATCTGCTCAGTCCAGGTAACAAAAGCAAATTGCAAAAGCTCTCAGGTGATTACTTGTTCTGATGTTGTGATTGAACCAAAATAATTATTTGTTTTGTTTGTTTGTTTGTTTTTATTTTATTTATTATTGTTGCAATTCCTAACATGTTCCTGCAGTGAAATGTCAGCTAGCTGTTGGTTAATGATTAAATGATGTTGTCATTTCTGCCTTTAAAAACTATTGCTGCAGTTTCAATCTAATTACTGCTTTCTTTGAACAGGATATGCTTCCTTTTTTAAATTTCTACATATATTGTCACCAATCACACAGATAGTAGTGTGTAGTTATGGCTCAGGTGTTCCCCACAGGTAGTTGGGTTATGATGCAAGATTTGTGTTTCTTTTTCCCAATTTAAGTCTTTGCCGTGTACCAAGTATTTGAAAAATCTATGAAAGATTCATTTTAATCATTTCACATTTTCTCCTTTCATTCCACTACACATTTAAGTGCTACCAGATGCTTGTGGTATGCAGTTCATTCAGCAAAATTACAAAGATTCATGAGTTGTTGTTTTTTGTCTTCTGCTATCTATGTTTTACCAAATCAAATTTCCCTTTGTTACAGGAAACAACAACCCCCAAAGTGGGACCTACACACTGAAAAAGGCTGTTTATTAAAGTTTATCAATTCCTCTATCGATGTAGGCAGCTGCTGGCAAATGCACACTGATTCCAAATTAGCAACATAATGCACACAGGGCTCATGTTTTCCGCACTGAGTTTCAGATTCAAAATTTTACCTTTTCTCACAATGTCAACCCACGCATCCATTATTTTACTCAACAAAAAGCAAATCTAAAATGTATGATAAAGCATAAAGATGCATATAAAGAGAAAACAAACACCACTATTGTTGATAACATTGCAATTTACATCCCTGACAATTAAAAAAAAAGTTGTTTTTTTTAATGTTTTCTATGAAGTGCAATTTAGGTACCTTTTAGAATATTCCTTTTGATTTTTGTAACATTCATACATTACTTTTCCATACACATTTGAACCTAGTCAAGGTTGCAAGGTTGTTGGAGCATATCCGAGCTACCAAATACAAGCTACCATCAGGTTAGACTTTTTTTTTAGTCTGGCACTAACATGTTTTTCAGAAAAGTAGTTTTCTGAGGAGTGTGACAAATATTTTTAGGAATTGCTATATTGTGGTGTCACTTAAAATGAGCTAATGTTGAAAAGTGATGTGACTGAAAACACTGAAGACTAAATGGTCAAACAGAAATGCCACCAACAGTACTGAAGTCCTGAATGCAGACACACTTCCTTTTTTCCTGAGAAAACATTTGTGTATAGCTATGCTTTGCAAATTTGTGGGCATGGATTCTTAATCATTGTAGATAGTTATTCCATCTCTGTAACCAGATGACACATCCATGCAAATCATTTATGGGTACATTTGCAAACCAAAACTATACATAATGTTTACATATTATTATTTACATATTTTTGGGGGGTTTTTGTTGTTGCTTTTTATGTGGACTGGAGATGAACTGTAGTGCACAGTGGTGAAGTTTCCTTTGAGAAGATGTATAACACCTCTGTGTTCCGTTTTGCACTCATCTAGAGCAATAACTCTACACACAGGAAGTTTTGTGTTATTTCTCATTGTCAGAGTAACATCGCAGAAAAATACACAACTGATCCAGACTCACATTGGCCACGCTAGTTTTAATTAACCTTTAATTCATAATAAAAGTTAAATCTGCTTTCAAAAGATGAAAAATGACCATGTAAACACTTAATTCTGAATGAAAATTATCATTCCAAATTAAACTTAACCTTCAGTGGCTGGTTTATTCCCATTTTAATAGCATTTAGGAAAAAAAGCATAATTTAATGCTAAAGTAAGGAAACAGAGCGCTGTATGTCAGCTATTGTATCATATGTGGAGAGCCCAATAATTAACGCACAGCAGATCATTCTGGCATCGATGCAGCTCCAAATGCATTCAGTGGAGCGATGTCCAAAACGTTATAAAACACTGCAACAGGTTATCTTTTAGATGATGATCCCACATTGTTTGACACAAATCATGTTGATATTCTGGATCTAGTGATCCAGAAGGTTCAAAATATAGAGGGTACTGTGGGCTGTTTGTGCTTTTGTGGGGTTTTCTCAGGTGAGTGACCCTATGGCTTGGTGGAGGTCTGTGCTCTCTGAGTGATTCTAGTTGATCATGTAACCTGCAAAAGCTAACGTTCAGAATGAGTAATCTCTGTCTATGTGATAACCAGTTAAACATGACACTCATCCTGCCAGCTTTAACTCATCAAGTTCTTTTGGTAATGGAAAACTAATAACCTGAAATGTCCGATTAGACTATAATAACACTTAAACATCAGCCCTTTATTTTTTATCATTACTCAGATTCTAGCTCTTTCTCCAACAGTTAAATTTAGTTTCTGGGACCTCAATAACAAATCAAGGAAGTCAAGTAAAGTAGATGCGTACATACAGATAAATGGCTCACATGACTTTGACCTCCTAACATGTTGTTTTAGCACAGCTGAAGAACAACAAATGTTACACCTATTAGTCATTGTTGTCCAAACTGACCTCTTCAGTTTCCTTTACTTGTCAACCTTCAGAAAATATGCCACTGGCTATCTATTTATAACAAATATGGTCAGGTCCCAGTGCAGGGACCTCCAAGGTGAAAGGGGTTAATACTTTAATGTGGTTATGCATGTATTAAAATTCACCTGTTAAGAATACAGTTTATCCCTATGGTGAGTTTGCAAAAATCATAACACCATCACTTTTAACTGCACAAATTTGTATCCTTACCAGCAACGTATTTCTTCAAAACTAAAAGTCCTGAATCTGCAATTGAAAGCACAAAATTAAAATTAAGGTCTGCATGCTTCTATTGGCATTTTATAACACAAAGTTTGCAACTCTCCTATTGGGGAAAATTCCATGTATAGTTTAGGCTGTTATTTTTTCATCATTCCTCCGTAGAATCATATTACCACTCATGCATCAAATTTTTAACATATTTTGAGCACATCAAGCACATTTCTCAAATCAGTTGCAATTAAGATGGTGTAATTGCCTGCTTTGACATCCACAAAGAGAGGTGTATTTGAGCTCCTTTCAGTAAACCTGCATTGCATAAAAAGTAGTTATAAGAAGTGCTTCACACAGAATCCATCCTTCTTGTTTAAGAACATTTAGCTCTAACAGATCAGCACAATGTAATCAATCCTCCCACCTGCACGGATGGCAGGGACAGTGACAGAGAGGTTGCATAATTTGTTCAGGGAAGATAGCATATCAAAATGGGATCCTCCTACGGAGGCTTGTGAGCATTCCTCAAGAGGTGTTCAGGCATCAGGCCTTGTTCAGTGCATCCTGTGTGGTGGAGATTTGAGCTTGATTCCTCTGCCCATTCATCAGCTTTACCTGCTGGATGTCTCTGGGCTTCTCCAGGGCTGTGTTTGGCATTAAAGGATGTGTTAAGAGTTAAAGGTACTGGCTACCGCAGAGGTACTTGTATTTTCAGCAACAGGGCCACTCTGTTTGGTCTGCTTTTTCTGAGGCTATTTGTAGAAAATTATTTCTGTTTGACTTGCTGTACTAAATCAGTTTTGATTTGTTGTACTGTGAAAGCCTCAAATTAATAGACACACTGATATGTGCAAGGTGAACTGGAATTTATACAGCACATTTACGGTATGTGATATGTGAATTATTATGAGTGAGTTATCCCTGGAGTTCACATATCCAAAAGTACCTCAACCTGTGTCAAAACTAACATTAATCCTTGGGTTTTATGGCTCTATTCCATAAAGGTATGGGGAAAAGAAGATAAGTAAAGTTTGTTGGTGGAAAAAAATAGAGAGGAATGATGGTTTAAAATTAATGTTATAGAAACATTGACAGTAAGAAAGCACACATATGCATTGTTATGGCTTACATATAAGGATAGCTAATTTCTTTGACTTAAGGTCAAGAAGTTAACTAGCTCTGGAGACTCAGGAATTTTAATAACCATCTGCCCATCAACATTTTTACCTGTTTATTTCCATTCAGAACCATGTAGAAAGTTACTGTAACGCAAGAACATCCTGGACAGGTCTCCAGTAAATGATAATTGTAATAAAGTACATAAAAATCACATTTGAAATAAAGCTATACAAAGTGATTCTTTTTGGAAATCACAGGCCTTTTCTTTGCAGCCCTGTCAGGTCCAACACAATCCTTTTTCAGTGTTTACTTGAAGTGGGCTCATGAACTTTAATCTTAGCCAATGTGAGTGTCCTTAAAATGATTTGCTGGCTGGCCACACCTAGGGAGGGTAAAAGTGACTTTAAATTTGGTTTGTTTCCTTTGCAAGCCTCAAAAATACCAAGAGCTCTTTCCTAAGTTCTTCAGAAATGACATTGTTATACCCATGACACAGAATCCTCCAACATATGTGGCAAAGATTTTGTAAATACTTTGACAGAATCCTGGCTTTTCTAAGAAAATTAAATAAGATATGCCAAGGCACCACTTCACACCTGATTTTCACTCTTTTGAATAAAAGGACCAGATTGTTGTGTCGTTAATTTTATATTTAAATTTAAAAAATTTGAAGGTAAAATTAAATACTTTTGGTCATCACGATTTATAACTGACCAAGAATGATGTATGTATTATTGATATTGAAATGCATTTGTTAGAAACCACTTCAAAATTAGATAATGTAAAGTCATAACCATTCTATCTAATATAAGACTATGGATTTTTAATGTCAGACATGGTTTTTAATGTTATAGTGTTATCACGCATGTATTAGTCCTTTTGTATTAGTTATGTATTAGTCTGGATTCTTCTTTTACCATATGGATTTTGAAGGTCACTCATTAGTAAAGCACACAGCAAAGCTGCACAGACATGTTTCCTGCAATACGTTCAAAAGCATGGCGTACATCAAAGCCTTTTGCTACCATGGAATGCCTAGACTTTGCTTACAGCACATGTTCGCTGCCTTTAATCCATTTGAACAAATGATACACCACAAGACAGATACTAAGAAAGATCAGAATACAGTTTTCCTTATGATTATTAAGCTTTGAATTGTAAGATGTGGCACAGCTTACCTTTTTGTTCATTTTCTTCTTAACAACTGTTGTGCAAAAAGAAAAGAAAAACAGGAAAAAGAAAAACAGAGTGATCTTGATCACCAGTGTCTTTTTAAATTCAAACAGGGAAGATGAAATTCTGTACTCTCTAAAAGGGATTGAGATGAGCTGTCAGAGTCTCTGATGCTATAAACCTACAACAGAACGATTACCTGATGCAGTGGCTCCCTTGTCATGAAACCAATTACACAAAGCCTCAAAAATGTCTCTGACTAGACGGAATGGCAATATGCGAGTAACTCAAAGGAGACACATCAACTGAGTCAGAATGTGTTACTTTTTAGCAGCTGTACATCCGACCAAAAGCACTCATAGATTGAAGTGTGCTGTGTGTCACTGCCAATTTTGAAATGAATACCCTCTCTAAGCGTCCGATACCAACATTAACAGGCAATTGGCTAGAGTAAATGGGAAAGTGGATAAACATTATCTATCACTTTATACAAACATAAACAGTCTGTTCACATTACTGTGCCAATATTCAATGAGATTGCTACTCATCTCATAGTAATAGCTTTAAATATTCAGAATAGGTATTACTGGGCAAACCATTGTTTAATAATTAAAACAAAAAAACTAGATTTTAATTTGACTTTGAGTGGCATTTCCTTTTTGAGTGGTCAGTGTCTGGTAAACAAATGGAAATTAAGGGACGAATGGTCAGGTTAATTTTCTGTAGCATACAATTTCTTTTAAATATAAAATGTACTCTCCTGGGTTTGATTAGCTGTCCTGTGTGCATACACATGTGATGAAGTGGCAAAGTGTCCACACTTTATTGAAAAAAGTATTTTCTTTGCCATTGTGGTACTTTTGACAAAAAGATTCTTGAAGAATGAACTTTAATTTTTAGACCTGTTCATGTATGTTGTACTTTGCTAAAGAGAAAAGCTACAGAGGCTTTAACTCTAACCCTTTTCA
Organism: Atherinosoma microstoma; assembly: GCA_037177055.1. Classification (NCBI taxonomy): domain Eukaryota; kingdom Metazoa; phylum Chordata; class Actinopteri; order Atheriniformes; family Atherinidae; genus Atherinosoma; species Atherinosoma microstoma. The sequence continues at coordinate 20,145,416 of JBBBVU010000007.1, forward strand.
GCATGTGAGATTTGAATCACCACTCATTACCAAGAGAAACAAAGAAGATGATGCTAATTCTAACAAACTGCTGAAATGTCAGCAGGCCTCATCCCAGTGGTTCTTTAATGAATTAGGACATAATGCGGCAATAAGTCAAAGCATTCCTCAATTTTTTTTTGGGACAAGCTCTACGAGCTGTGTGCAGAGTGAGGGCTAGAGGAGACACACTCTTGCAGGCACAGGCAAGCACTGCTGCTGCAGAATTGTAGACACGACTATTGCTGCTGATAGTGGGAGGGTATCTAAATGTCCCATAGAGGACCCATTCCCAATGGACAGATAGCAATTGTCAAGCAAGTTCAAGGTATAATCTCTGCTGGCCTGTGAAGGGGACTAATGAGTGAGTGGAAGAAGAGGGAGGAAGATGATTATACTTTACATACTAACCTTGGCAACTGGCTCTGTCCTTTAATGACGGCATAATTCAGCGTTCACCTTGGGAGTCTGCCACGGGTTTTGGTTTATGAGGTCACCCAGGTAACCTCAATCATTCAAGTGCATGCTCTGTCTTTGCTTCAGTGACTTCCCTCAACACACTCTCATACACAAGCACAAGCAGGCACACACACCGCTCATGGTTTACAGATAGGCCACACGCCACCACCAGCAGCAAAACAGGTCAGATTACAATCTGACTTTTCTGTCCCTCCCTGTCAGAGATCCTTGAGCTATGTTGACTTGTGGTTACGAGTGGATTAAAAGATATGTATATACTGTAACTCAGGATAAATTTCCCAGCTTGAGGAAAAACCCAAATTTGTTACTTTGATAATTGGATTTTAAAACCCATGCGACAAAACTTTATGATACACTTTTTGTGTTTGACAGGTTGATCATGTTGTCATCCAGTGACAATGTGACATGTTTCCATAAGTCAAATCTACTAGCTGTTTTTGATGTTCAAAAAAAGATTGTAAATGTAGAATCTGAAGAGTGCTTCTTTGAAGGAGAAGTCTTGATAAGTGGATTTATGGTCACCTTCTCTCAGGCTATCGTCTTACATATGGAAAAGTCTTCAAACACGCTAGATGTGAAAAGAAAACCAAGTAGACATAATTCCTTTGATCAATAGTGATAGCTGAGCCACAGCATTATACAGAAGTAAATCTCAAGATTTTATTTTATAATTCTGGTAGTCTCATATATGTATTGTGTCATTTGTTTGTTCCTAACGGTGCATTGCAGTACTTTACTGCAATTTTACTTACCTGTACAGTATTCCTGCTGCTAAATCTCCACCCCCAACCATTATTAATTAATACCAGATCTTATTACATATTGATCAAAAACAGACTGTGCCACGTCCGAGAACATTGTCTAATTAGATAATGTATATTTCATATGGCTCTTTTGCAATACAATACAACACGCTGATGTATTAGAATATCCATTATTCATGCAGAACGCCAATACATTTGACATATTTATTTTTCAGTCTGCTTTGGCAGCCAAGCCGTTTCTGACAGTGTGTGTGTTTGACACAAATTTTTGGATGCACTGTGCGGGTGTGGCAAAGTGGCTCTCTTGTCTACATTATTAAAGGCCTCAGATGTGTTTTCCTTGTTTTCAACTGATGGAAATATATTATCATGAAGCTGTGGAGAGCCGGAGAAGCACACAAATGTATTAACAGCTCCCGACTTTCTCTAGCGCAAAGCACAGGATGAGTATGCTTGACTCTACAAATATTGTCATGCTGTGCTCCCCTTGTGTGCTGGAGAAAAGGCAACACTTGTGTGTCTGTGTGGTGATCAGAGCAGAGTTTATAATTCAAGTACATAAAATCATCATTGGCACTTGTTGTGTTAACTCTGTTAAGAGCAAAAAGGCTAAATTGTCTAGGGGGTTAAAAATATAAGGGGAACAGCAAAATAAAAATGTGCGAACACAATGATTTAATTAATCTTGTATGTCAGCTATTATAAACTGTTTTTCAGATGAGCAATAAAACTGCAAATATGAATAAATGGATGAATGTCCCACAGTAGTTGTTGATGTTTTCAAGCTGCATAATGTCAGCTTTTAAAGTAAGAAGGCACCTGTTTTTTTATCAGGCTCATCCAAAAGTGACCCTGACTAGACAAGCCAGTCCCACTCTCACTAATTGAAAAAAATACAATTTTGACCATATAAACTAAGAAAAAAATCTGAGCTGAATATTTCTTCAATAGCCTGACCTCATTCCAGTAAAAAACAGTCCAATTGGTTGTAGATCTTTTTTAATACACTCCTTTTACCTTTTCTTTAAAGCTGTAGTGAACACCAATCAGACGCATAATAACAATCCATAAAAACTGTACAGGCAGTATCTTTGACAATTAACATAGAGTACAACGACAGTGCATTTCAAAAGAAATTACAGCTACTCCATCACTCAATCTGATGCCATCTCAATTACACACAGCACTTAGTCTTGTCAGATGTAGCCATGCAGAGTCTCTTTAATGAAGACTTTCTGCTACTCTTTAAAATATACTGAGAGCTTTGATGTGAGTTGCCAGATAGATTGTTTTCAAGCACCTGTCACTATTTGACATTTGAAAGAGGAGAGATGGGGGGGAAAATACAAACAGAGAGACCAGCAGGTATGTCCTAAGCCTAGCAGTGCTGACAATATACTGTAGCCAGAAAAGTGATACAGGCTGCAGTCGACTAAGACATTGTTATCATTACTGGCAAGTGCTACTTCTCAACAAGAAGTCCCACTTTTATTTGGCCAGGGTTTGGGCAAAACAGTGGAATTGATCTGGCATTGATCAAAATGCCTGTATGGCTCTCTCATCTAAAAGGGGATTTCATTGATCTGCCAAAGTCCTTCTCTATAATTGCTTCAGTGAAGTGTAGGAACAGCAGTTTCAGGTGGGTAGATATCTGAGGAAAGAACACAGCTTGGACAATTTACAGATCCTTAAAGTAAAAAAGAGGGAGAAAGAGCCTCACCACCAGCCCCCTCCACCCTCCCACCCTATGCAGCCCAGTCTCCAGCCGTTACAACTGCATCGACAAACACTGTGATGTAGAAAAAGATTGTGAAACGATTACCATAGTTAGAAGCATTTGATGTAGAACTTTGATTTCCAGGGTTTTTGTTTAGTTTTTTTTTCAAACACAACATTAAATTACGTATTCTGATACAGCTGTAAAACAGCCAAATCTTGTTAATCCATATTATCCGCTCATCTCTCTTATCTTGATATATGCATGCAGGCATATGTCAGCCAGCAGTTTTTGTGTTACCAGACTGCCACCTAGTGAATGTTCACTAAGGGTCCCAAAAGCTTCCACAAGAGCAGAAACTAACAGATGTAGCTGCTTTGAGCAAGGCATCTAAGCTTATCTTTTATACACCCTTTTGTCAGCAACACTTTCAAGGTCTTACCAGCAGTTGCACCAAACATTAAAGGATGCATACACCTCAAGGCTTGGTGAATCATTCTAAATATATACTGAAATGAAATTCTATGAAGTGATTTATTTGTCTAATGTCTAATTATTGAAATGTGGGTTGCAAATCTGCAAAAATCTGTGATGAGTAGATTCTAATAAGCAGTGTGTATATCCACTATCCTCAACTCTGTCATTTTTCCATTTTGATTTATTGTTCCTTCCTCCATATTTCCAAAGAAGAGCACATTTTCTGCCTTTGGTTCAACCCACAGCCTGCAGAGGAGTAGTCTAATGTAAAAAGCAGAGGCTGTTGGTAAGCCTTGAGTAATTGAAATTACTCATTTACCCAGCATGGCTTTTATTAGGTACATAAACATCAGTGAGTTGGCTTCCTGGTGTGTCTGAAAAAGGCTCATAATAACAGTCAAAAATCAAAAAGGAGGTAAATTAAAGAAGAGGACAAACAGGAGTGAGGCAAGGGAATAAAGGATGGTCAAACACCCTTTGCCTACCAGTGAAACAACTTTGAGGCTTAGCCTTTTGATATTGTCTGAGAAGAAAACAAACATCTGGCCCTGAATCGTTTGTAAATCCACTTTTCCCCCTCACTTTTTAATAAAGTCATGAAAGCAAAAGAGAGATATTGTTGAGATTTTTGTTTCCACCCTGTTGCTTTAGCTTGGCAGACCAAGCAGAGATGGTTAAACAAACAATAAGTTGGTAGGCTTTAACAAAATTTACAAAGATTCACTTAGTTTTTCCTTTCTTCTGCTGTTGAGCATTTCTCTCTTATTCTTAGACTTCACCAAGAAAAACTTCAATTTTGACTAATCTTTATCAGACTGTACATTATGCCTCCCAAATATGCAGATGGTACTTCATATCTTGCCGAACTGAGTAATGACTAGACTGAGTAAGTATTGTTAAGGGACTGTTACAGTAAAGTCAATGAATTGCACAGTGGGGGCTAATTGAGAAAGAGAGACTGGGGCATGATTGCTGCATTCTCCAGAGAGTTTGTTAGAGTTCAGGAGAAGAAGAAGATTGCCTTGTCCCTGCTGTGATTATTATGCATCTAAAGCAAATTGCATCTTAAATCTTAAGTTTAGTTGTTAGATATTTTATTTATAAAAGAATAACATTACCTGATAACAGGATCATTCTTGAATTATCTGAGACCCAGTCATTCACGATTCAGTTCAGAATTTTAAATTGATCTTATTAATGGATGATCATTAGAGCAATGGAAAGAAAGGATGAAATGATGCCTAATTGTCATAGCGTCTCTGATTTGTAATGTTTTGCTGCAATGATGTCTTATTTGTGCAGGCAATGGCTTATTTTTGCAGGCTTAAATCAATTAAAGCGCTTTAAGGGATGAATTACCCAGCATTTTACTGTAAGCATATATTCTGGCAATCTATTGAACAATGGCATTTGTATAGACATAATTTAATGAACATCTGGTTTCAGAGGATGCCTAATGATTTCACATTCATCTTCCTCTAAATGGCTAAAGTGCACGCAATTACGTTTTTAATTAGCTGTGAATATGTTTCTGTCAATTGCTGTGATTCATCACTTCAACATGAAATGCATCATGTGAGTCCTAAAAAGGCTGCATTGGTTCTGATTTTGGAGCGTTAGAGAGCCTCATCTAGGTTAAAAAATGTTGTCATTAAAGTATGAGTCTCAAATAATTTGTGATATTGCTTTGTTCCCCGCTGTGCAAGGGAAGAAAACTGGATTATCCTAAAGCAAAATTAATTCTCTCCCAATTTACAGCATAAAGAATTATGAAAAGAACACAGACATATATTTTATCACTGGGGTTCCCAGCCCAGCCATTAAACCCTGCCGTCTGCTGCTCAAGCAATCTCCAACTCCCTAATGAATAGTGTTTGGCACTTTTTCCCATCTCCAAGACCTTTTGGACTCCTCAGTGTGGTGCTGACAGTCATTTCTTCCAGCCCAATCACTAATTCCTCATTAGAAATGATGAGCTTCTTCATCACCTCTCTTTGCAAAAGGTTAGGCCAGGCCCAGAGGAGAGGTAGGGAGTCCTTCGCACGGGACCTGACGGAAAGCTTCACAGGGCTGCAGTTATTGATTAGGGGTTTCAGGTTACCTCTCCACCAATGTAGGGGTCTGCACTGCAGCATACTAAGCTGATATGTAATCAATGACTCATACCACAGCCGGCCTCTGTGCACAGACCCGTCAAATTATACAGTAGCTTTCCAATATCTGACACAGTGTGTTTTTAAAACTGCCTTCCGGAAGAACAACACAGACTGCACACACACCAGGTAAACACACAAAAGCTGAAGTCAGTGTGCAAGCATGTGCAAAATCTTGCACACTCACAACCAACACACTCAGACACAAACAACAACCAAGTCCTGCAGGGCTACTTTGATTTTTTACCCTCTGTCCAGATGAAATGTTTATCATCTCAAATACTCAGTGAAAAAATATACAAGTTATAAAACCCTTTCCTTCTTAGAAACGGTTGCCTTTGGAGTCTAAGCGCCAGCTGTGAGATGTGGCCTATCCGTGCACTTGGCCAAGCAGCAGCTCCAATGTGCCCTCCTCCTCCTCTTCATGGGGTTTAATGATATGCACAAGCACACTCCGGGGCCAGCTTCCCAGAGCATTTAATCCACAGAGATATGATACTATGCTGGATGTTGGATCATCCATCACAATCTCTCTCCTCTCTTTCTCTTCACTTTTCTTTCAGATTCTTTCCTTCTCCACCATCAAACCTATAGCTCAGACACTTTGATTAGATGCGTGTTATCTATTCAACCTGTCTAACTGTCCATCTATGTGTTATTTTATTGATGGAGTAATCCCACTCCTTTTGAAGTTTAAATGAAAGATTTTGTATAAAAGTGTTTTGTGGTTGTACTTTGTGCTCATCAAGTGCGGTGTTACTTAACTAAGCTCCCTGGAGGCATTGTCTCAAACACTTAGTTTACCTCAGTTACACCTTTTTCTCTGATTCCTCAATTTCTGTGTTTGAGCGTATGTTGAGTTATTTTCTTTGTCTTTGAAACCTTACTCAGCATCACTGCTCATTATGGCAATTTAGTGATTTTTTTGTAAAATTTTCTTTTTCTTGTTTCTTGTAAGCAAATGTTTGTGCTATTGAAGAGGAGGCAAAGCATCACCCTCTACGCCTACACATTTTATCTTTGCCGTGCTTAATGGCTTTGACGTTATCTGATATTATCTGCAGGTGTTCAAACACACATTTGTTTCCGTGGAGATGCCTCTTTTTTTAACTTTCATCTATTACTTTAAACACAAAAAGTGCTTTTTTCTCCCACCTTATAATCCTTTTGTGTTTATCAATATAAATTCTCAAGATCAATATTCTTAAGTCAACACGTGCCAATCAATACCATCCTTTATCCATTACATGGTCCATTACATGTCCCCACGGCTTCCCAAAAAGCCATTAGGTAACAAAATCTCACAAAAGAAACCCAATCTTCCACATCACAGGCAGCTTAGTCTGGAGCTTCATCACAATATGTTGCCCTACTTTTCTTACTGCTCAGCATGGAAGACAAATGGACAGCCATTAGTAGTGTATTAATTACATGTACAGAATTACTTTGTTAATCAATCACACAATTTCTCCCCTCACTTGTCACATTAGTTGGTGACACAATAAGTAAAACCTGCAATGCCTGTGTTGTTCTGATCTTAACTGTTAACAGCCTGCGTGGCGTTAACAGGCTGGAACACTGAGTGCATCTGCTTCTTGTTTCTTCCAGAGACGCATGCTGCCGTGCCATCCTGCTATGCAAAGGTTCACAAAAACACCTCAAATAGAACAGACACAAATTATCATGTCAAGATAGATTAATTGCAAAGATCCCTGAAAGACTAATGATTAACACTGTCAGAATGCAGAGATTCGCAGACGCTGCAGTATAATTACTTTTTAGTGGGTATCATATACAATTATCTCTTCTTCTCTCCGAGAATGAATATCAAAGCAGCAACGCATCTAAATCCAAATACCACAAATGATTAGAATGTGTGGAGTTGTCATCAGGCGATAATGGGACACTGGTGGCAAAAGTGTTTCTAATATCTTTGTGCATTCAGTTCAGTTACTCTTTAAATTATGCACTCTTCTCTGCCTTTTTCTTCCAGCATACACTATTGTAGTGGCTGAGTTAATGAGTTATCATTAGTACCAGTAACAGATGTTCCAGGGGGAAAAATTCAAACTGTGGTGCTTTAAAAGTGTGTGAACCCAAAAACTATATAAAGAGATTTTTTTTTTAATTTTACCAAAATGTTCCTTTTTTTTTTACATTCATTTATTGGGGAAAATGGTCCTGTACTATATATATATATATATATATATCTGTGTGTGTGTGTGGGGGGGGGGATATTTGAACCTGTAAGATTTGCAGTTACTTTTGAAGGTGAAATCAGAGTGAGGTTTTCTTTTTTCGATCAAAGGGATGACAATCAAGTGTGATAGAATGTCATGTTTTATCTTAAGAACAAGGATCTATCAAAGCCTGATCTTTACAACACATTTGTGAAAGTGTACTGTGGTTTCAACAAAGGAAGTATCTAAGGACTTGTAAAAAAAGAAAAGCTGATGATAGCTATAAAGCTGGAAAAGGTTACAAAACCTTTTAAAAGTAGTCTGAACTTTACCACTCTAGACACATTGTGTACAAATACAGGAGGAAAGTAAAGACCATTGTTACTCTTCTTAGTTGTGGTCAACCAACAAAGATCACTCCAAGAAGAAGGGGCACAATAATCTGCTTACATAGGAATGCAGAGTAACTTCTCAGTAATTATAGGCCTCTTTTGGCTTGGGTGATTTTGTTGTGCACAAGTTCCCTATCAAGATATTACTTCAAATGGAGCACAAGGCAGGACAGTAAGGGCAAAGCCATCTAGCTCCTACACATGCATTAATGCTCCTTCACAGCTTAGTTAAGAAGACAGGCAGAAAGGCAGCACCAAAAATGTTTTGTGAATGGAAGAGACTAAAAATAAAACTTCCTGATGTAAGTGAAAAGTATTATGTTTGGGTCAGACTGGAACCTAGGCCGGCTGCAATAAGGACTTCAAATATCTGAATCTGGGCCACAGGTGCAGCATGGTGGTGTCCCTACACCTGGGAATTCTAACTGAAATTGTCAGGACGTCTGTCTGCGAACCAGATCTCAAGAGAAACTGAGTAATTTTGGAAGACAACAATACAAAACATACAAGTCTTTGATAAAGTTAATGTTTTGGAAAGGTCAAATCAAAGTCCTGACCTTAATTCAACAAGATTGTTGTGGAAGGCCATAAGAAGAACAATGGCCACCAACATCCCAGAGTTTGGGTGGTTTGTTAAACATGGATTGAGGTGGAATTTCTTTTTTTTTTAAATATGTGCAGGACTGTTTGATTACATTTGTTACAAAAGGACATCAAGCTTCTCCACTAATCAGATTTGTGAGATCACTATTAAAGGAGATGTCATCCTTCTAAACCCTCAAACACAAACCAGTTTGCTCTGCTGGTAACAAAGAGTTGGTTTTAGGTGCAACTAAAACAAGCAATGGTGGTTTCTATGTACTGACCAGTTTTCTCTTGTTTCGCCTGATTCCTTCCATTGGTTGAATTCTGATTTTGATGAACAAATGCTTCATCCAATCACCTGCTTTGTTTTTCTGAAAATGTCTGGCATATTGAAACCCTCCAAGATGGCAGGGTTATGTGCAGTTACGAGTATGAGTAGTCAGTGTCTTCCCTGAATTAGACAGCAGTCAGAGACTTTGGAGAATCAGAAACAAATCATAACGGGTGAGCTAAGTTAAAGGAGGCCATCCAAAGAGAACATTTTTGTCAGTAAAAACACTTAAAAATCCAAAATATTTCAACATGTCACTTCACCATCAGACATTTGTTTACTTTGTCACTTCACTTTCCCAACTACAGCACATCTGTGTTGCAGCAAAGTCTGTGGTATTTTGCAGTGAAGTCTGGACATGTTGGACATGTTACATGGACACAGATCGATTGGCTGTCTGAAGCTTGCCTCGCCTGTCAGGATTTGTTTCTCAGTCTCCAAACGGAGAGCGCTTTCACTGCCTTCTTCTGCTGATATAACAATGAATGTTCATGAGTACTTCACACAACTACTGAAATATCCCTATAAATTTAGAAAATTCGAAAGGCACAATGATTTTTCAGTCACACTATCCTAATATTCTATAAAATGTTTAAAGCCATTATTTAAAAGAAGTAAATAGAGGTGAAGACATGGACAACAGTGCTTTAAACTTATAACAAGAGATGATGTGCTCAGCATGTTTCCATCATTCACTGTGACTGCTTATAAAAGTTATACTGTATAATCTGTTACATTTGGATCTTGTTATTGTGAAGCATTAGTAAGGGTACCATCTCCAGTACACAAACAGCTTCATGATTTGTCTGAGTATGGTTGAATTTAGTCTGTTTGTATGTACAATGTTGCAACCGTTGTAAGCAGAATATTGGATTGTCTCTGCTGGGGTAGGAGTAACTGTGCTGTAGGCCCAGAGGCATGTGTATAACAACAGAGGTAAGAACAAACATTTTTACCTCCTCTGAGCCTCTGCACTGCATCCATGGCCAGTTTAGTGCACACAGGGCCCCCTGTGAATACGCCGTGTGATACCATTGACACAGATTATGGATTTTACCTGCTTAAAAATATGCTATGTGGGAGCGTGGAAATGTCAGGGAAGGTACCCAGGCTCTGAGATTTACTGGGAATTTATAGATCACCAAATGCTGCTCTCTCAGGAGACAAAGAGGGAAAGTCCATGCAGAAGCCTCGTCAGAATGCAACCGATGTTTCCCATTTCACCCTGAGCAAGAACTGATGTCTGGTAAATTTGCATATACATGTATTTGCACAGATCCAATCAAACCTCAAGGTGCCGACACAATTCCAAGATTCAAAGCAGAATACCAACTAGTGTTTCAGCTGTAACTAATACCCATAGCCCAAGGAAGTAGAGGGAAGGATGCATTATCTTTGGAAGAGATAACATTTAAATCACAGAGGAGTTTTAAGGAGACAGGATACGGCAAACCAGGAGAGGTCAGGTCACTTGTTCTTGTTACAGCTGGAGTATGTCAAGCAAGTAGAATGGATTAAGAATGAGCAAGCTATGCTGTCATGTACCCATCAATTCAAAAGGGGATCTGTCCGCTACACACAGAAAAGAATATTTAATTATTTATAGGAAGCACCAGATTCTTTTGCAGCATAAAACATGCCTTGCAAATAAGATCATAAAAACTTTCATGGTAAATTTGTTGTGATTTTTGGATCAAATCAAGGTTACCTGATAAAGCCTATGGCTTTACTGAAATAAAAATTATTTTTATTTGAACATCCCAAATCCATATGTATGCTGCTCATGCTGTGATATATCTGCAGCCAGTGACCGCATGCTGTAACATCAAAATGAGATGCTTGTTAAAGTCATACATGATCAAAGTGCAAAGATTTTAATCCCCCGTCTAGAAGTATAGTTAATAAAAGCGGAGAAACACAGTTGAAGAAAGGAAATGGAACAGAGGTGAGCGAAAGAATATATTAAACTATGAATGGAGAGATAGAGGAAAAATATTCCTTACTCGTAGCATTCAGAATGTGTTATTAGGGAATGATTTCAACAGGCTCTTAGTAGCTCTCATTAGATGGTGTATCAAACCAGAACAAAACTCACTTCTCCTAACTATGTGGAGGAAGTGGATTGGAAAATTAAATGGGGAGAGAAGAGTGAGGGAGCAGTCTCTTGCCACGCTCTTGTCACAGTGCCCCTGCTCCCACTAACAAGTCCGCTCAGTCGACTCTTGCTGAAAGTCATTCACATGGTCTTTAATTTCACTTCATTGATTGGAATTTAAAGCTCTAGTATATAGCAAGGAAGACATTAAGATTATCTATTCCCTAAACCATGCACTGAACATTTGTTTTTAAATTGTGGTACAGTATGGCTGAAACCTTGTCTTTTGAGTACAGCTCTAAAACTTCTGAAAGTTTGCAAGCTAAACTTGCACACCCACTGATGGGTACTATATGAGTCCCTGCAGTTTTTTAGAGAAGTATATATTTATAAACTGCATGCAGTAGATCAATAACAGTAACATTTCATTAATCTCGACATGCTGTTCCTGCTTGATGCCAGATGCTTGGGACACAAGCTGTCGAAACAATAGACATACTCTTCAGTGCTTGCTTTCCCCCTTCCCAGTTTTCCTTTGTTTGCACCGCCAAAGACAGCATTACAACTGTCAGCAAGATATGATTTACATAAACATCAAACTATTCCACTGAATATCTGTCAGAGAAAGTCTTGAGACTTGCAAAACATTAGCATTTCAAGGTTGCATTTACAACATATTCTTAACTATTTTGCATAGACTATTTTTGTGTGCTCTTAATTTAAACTTATGTGGTTGCTTATGTCTCAGGCCAAAGCCAGTGTTGAGTATTTAGACATTAAAATCTTGTGGTTGTTAAACACCATAAGGTTTGACTTTGTGAAAGAGAGATTGTTTTAAATGCGCTATAATAGAAATCTGTACAAGGAGCTTTTTTATAAAATGCAGGGAAAATATTGAAGGTATCTGACTTGTTGGCATGGTGATTTGCACTTGCCTCACAGCAAGGGGGTTCCTGATTCAACTCTTGACTGGAGTGAGGATGTCTACTCCATTCTCTGGCTTCCTTCCATCATCTGAACATGTGTTAGGTTGATTAGCAAGTCTAAATTGACCCTTGGAGAGTGTGAACGTGTATTGTTGTTTGTCTCCTTTGACTCTGTGTTGGCCCTGATGGACTGGTGGCTCATCTATGGTGTACCCTGTTGACTGGGATGGGTTCCTGTAGCCCCAAATAACTACCTGCCAAAAAACAACAACAATACGAACAACAACAAAAAAAAGAAACAGATGGATAGATGTCCAGCTGATGTGGAAAAAGTCAGTGGAGAAAAAACTGTTTTGGAATTCACTTAAATCACATCTTCAAATGGAAATTGCACCCTGGACCAGTGTTTGAATAATTTTCACCACTGATTGTATATCAGTCATGTCTGTTTATCTTAAGAGTATGGATTTTGTCTTATGTTTTTCAACAGTTTATGTAGAAATTTGTGTTAGTTCTGTGTATATGTGTGGCACACTGTCACCCAAGTGTCACTCATGATGCCATTTGCATGATTTGTTGTTACAGCACCAGCCTGGAATTACAGTGTTACAGAGAAGAAATAAATGACCTTTTCGATTTACATGGTTTGTTTTTTTCCTAGCTCAAAAATATTAGAATAACGAGATTGGTTCGCCTGAAAACACTTTATCTGTGCCTTAATGGAAAAGTTTCTAAAGATTGTCAGGTAGTGTTATCTAGATTCCCTTCAATATTCCTCTATGTTATTTCTGTTTGTTGTTGTACACTGAATCACTCTTAAATACATGCACACAAAGAGCAAAGTCCTTGACCAGACTTCGTTTTTCTTTTGTCAACTGAAAGAGCTGTACAACAACATAGATTAAAGAACTTGCTCAGCCCGTGAGTAATAGCTAAGACCTGAACTGACCTACTGATGGATCAACAATATGTGGTCTCCTCAACTTGTATCTTAAACATTATACTTCAGATACTGTACACATCAATAATGTCTGTATATGTGGTGTTTTATTTCGACTCGAGTGTGAGGATCAATAGTCTATGAATTTTTAAACTCATCTTAGCTTCGTGTATAGCCTGTAACCTGCACTGACAGCACTGACAATCTCATTTATGCTTTCAGTCTTCTTTGAAGCGCTGAACTTAGATTGAACTGCCAAACTTCTCATGGAAAAATACAGGCAGGTGATCCTCAATCTGCACAGCATATCAGCATGATAATGTGGACTAACATTTATAATATGCTGTATGTTTCTCAAATGGTTCGTCTCTGGTTTAACTTGGTTTAAAGAAAACTGTAAGTGGATTTATTCTTTAAATTTTCATGACTCTGTGCTGTGTTCAGGCTAGTGGGCATTAGGTGCAACGGATGGATGCTTAGAAATGATCTAGTTGGTCTGTCTGCAATAGAAAATGGTAGAAAGTTGGATTTGATTTTACTTTGCAATATTTTTGTGAAGGAGAAGTGAACAGTGATACACAGTAATAAACTGCAGGTTTATGCTTTGCAAAGCTCCAGAATAGGGTTGGATTTCAAAAACAAATTTAACTCTACTTTTCAATCCCAAGTTTGGGAGGTGAATTAGTTCACACACACACACACTGATATAACTGTGATGCATTATTAACAAACATTCACATGTAGAGGGTTGCAAGGGAGCCTATCCCAGCAGTTACAAGAGGCGGGGTACATCGTGGATAGGTTGTCAGTCCATTGCAGAGCCAACACACAGGACAAACAACCATTCATGCTCACCCTTAGGAAGAATTTAGAGCCACCAGTTAAGCAAGCATGTTTCTTTTTGGACTGTGGAAAGACACCACCTAGACAGAACCCACAAACTCCCTACAGAAAGGCCCCAGACAAGGCTTGAACCAGGAACCTTCTTGTTTGGAAGGCAAAAGGTGTCAGCCACCACACCATCATTCAGCCATATAGTTCAAATTCAAATACACTTGACAACATGAATATATTCTACATTGTCTACAAAGACACTGATTGTTTAAATGTGCAATTGCTTCATAAAGAAATCTTCCTTGAAGCAAAGTAAGACATAGTTAATACGATAAGTCCATTTACAAATTTGAGTTAGTTATTGCAATTTTTCATGAAAAAGCCCTCAAGGCATCCCCAGGCACTCACATGTGAACCTGTCCATTTTCTCTGAATTACAGCCAAGAGTTTTTTGCATATGATTTTTGATGTTAAGATGAGAGATTTTAACATTTCTGATACTGAGCCCAAGTTGAGACTTTAGCACAGCACAGTTTTGTTTAGGCATAAATTAGTCAAAGTAAATTTTTTTAAAGCAATTTAAAGAAAAAGAACAATGCATCAAAGTCAAATGACAGAACTTTTGCTGATTTTTTTTCAATGAAGCACCCCCCTCCCCCCTGCCACCCCCAACAATGACTAATTCTGCATTCATCTTGCATCCCAGTAAAAGTCAGTCTGATGTTGATTATTGTCTAATCTCTTGCTCTGTCCCTTTCTCTCTCTCTTTTCCTCTCCTCCGATAATGTCCTCTTACATTTCTTTGATGAATCAGCCGCAGTGCACGTTCAAAGCACGGTCCTATCTGGATGATGTAGTACGTAAAGCAAATCTCAGCTGTTATGTGATGCGGCGTTCTGGAGACAAAAGTCGCCAAGTGTGGTTTCTCAGCCTCAGAACGCTGCTGGGCAATGACGGCTATAACTGTGTCATCAAAAATAGTCAGAAACACACATTTAAGGTCAGAATGTTACATAGTGATACTTTAATATTGTTTTGGGATAGCTTCATTGGAAATGGAAGCTCTGAGCATGTTTTTTTTTCTTAGACATTAAAATTCATTTATACTGTGTAATGACAAACACAAGCTTTATGCACAATGTAAAACTGAGGTCAGACTAAGATAATTTGAAATCACATCTTGTACTTTTACTGATGGTCGAAGTGATGTTAAGCTAAATGAGAGAGAGAGACAACTGATGTATGAAAATATAATAATCTTTGTTAATTACTATAAAGGGTAATCAGGTAACATTGAATGGTATTCAAATAAATGTTAACATTAATGACGAATCACTTAGGGAAATTATCAAAACAGCTTATCAAACTAAACTGCAGTTTGAGTCATATTCTGTTCAAGAAAGTTTTCCTAAGTGAGTAGTTTAACTTGAGTTAGACGTCACACGTCTCGTCACTTTGACACCCATCAAACTCTGAGCTGCCTGTAGCTACGAGCTAACCCGAAGCTAACGTGAGCTAGCCAGCTCGCGGAGGTAGACGGGCTAAAGCTAAGGCGCGCTGTTAGCCGGCTAAAAACAGCAGTTGTGCTACCCTCTGCCTCCTTATCGCCAGATATCTGGCATAATTATATGCCATAATTATAAAGAACCCCCCCACACACGCAGTTATCATGAAGGTAAACTTGAACTATTAAACCTAAAATGGTTTTTGTACCAGGATGTAAACATGTTTATTTCTGCTGTGAAGTTGGCCTTTTTAACATGGGAGTATATGAGAATCGATTACCTTTAGGGGCCAGCCCCTAGCGGATAAGGGATGAACTGAAATTTTTGGCACTTCCGCATTGGCTTCACTTTTCACTGCCAGAGGTTGCCGCTTGCTCATAACACTAGTTACAAGCTCCAACAGGTCCTCAGAAATTAAAGGACTAACATCACGATCCTTCCTGAGACCATGGTTCAGGGGTCTTTATCCAAAAGAACATGGTCTTAGGAACAGTTGAGATACCACATAGAACTAAAGCTCCCAGGCCTTTGATAGCTGACCAGAACTTGAGTAACTGCCAACATATTAAATGTACATTTAATTCGTTCTTCAGCAGGGTAAGTCTATCAAACATACAATGACATCACCTGCTAATCAGTGCCTGCTGGCACTGATTAACCCCAAATTACAAAGATGAATGGAGGTGTGATTTTCAAAAGCTACAAGTATGAGTCAGCAGGCATGTAAAAAAGAAAAAAAAAATGGATGTGGTCAGATGAGTCACCGTCTTTTAAACAAGTGGGCGAGTCCATGTGTGGCTTACAATGAGCAGTGGAGAATTTGTAGGCTCCGTTTTACTGCGGGGGTGGGGGAGTTCTTTGACCATATGTAAACACATGAGTGGAAAAAAGGGAATAAATCTTCTTGCTTGGCTTAAAATAAAATAAAAAGAAAGAATGTATGTCCTGCAATAAAAACTTTCATCACCTTGACCTTACCACATACATTCACAGTTGAACTTCATTGATCTATTTTCTATAGTCAGACCACTAAGCAAGGCAAGGCAAGTTTATTTGTATAGCACATTTCATGTACTTGATAATTCAAGGTGCTTTACATACAAACATTAGAAACATTACAGCGGGGTGCTTTCACATTCACTGCACATTCACTGCATGCAAAAAAAAAAAAATTTAACTTTAACTCAAATCAACTATAATTTCTGTGCAGCAGGTCAGTCTGTTTAGCCTTCACTCAAGTGGTAGAAGTTGGTTTTGGTGATGACAATACAACAAGCAAGTGGGGCAGTGTGTAGCTGCCCCACTTTTGCCAAAACACCTGATCCTAAAAGATAAGATCTCTAAGAACTTTAGGAAGTCAGAATTTACTCTGAAACCTGCAGTCCTTCTCAGCTCAACCTTTCTTAAATTTCCTTGGCAGGGAGAGGTAATACAAGTTGGAATAGGTTGGACTATAATCCCTGTGGATTCAATGAATCTACATTGGCAAAAGGACAAAAGTAATGATATTCACCTAATCTCCACTGACAGATTCAGGACATGCTTTTCATTAACACAAAAAGTGGATAAGAGAGCAATAAGCACTGTTTCAGAGTTTACCTAAATCCTTTGAAGCTAACTGGGATTTACATTCTGGTGTCACTTGTCTCTGTCTGCTCAGTTTTAAGCCAACACAGGTAGTATATTTGCAAAGCTCTTTGACATAGATTTCCCTCTGTATTTTTCTAAAAGTAGTTCTACAACAATAGTAGAAATGAGCTTAGTTTTTCATTCCACAATGTAAATTTCAACAACATCCAGGGCTGTTACAAAAAAGGATATGCATATAAGACAATGTTGAGCTTGTATTTTGTACATGAGTGCTTTTGAAATGTAATACTTCATTAAATTAACTGTACCTTTTATTAACTCAGTTTAAGTGTTAAAGAAGACATATTATGCCCTTTTTTCTGAAGCTGACACAATTACATGAGGCCTTCGTGAAATGTCCTAGACAGGCTTTGTTTACAGTTAACAGGACCACAGAACAACAGTAGGCCTACTACAGTTCTTTTCTCTGCCCCATCTTACACTTCTATTCATGGCAGCCAGTTATAAGGGGTGAAGTGAGCCACTCTAATCCAAAAAGCCAGAGCCACTTCTGAAGAACCCAGAGACTGAATGTCTTTAGGTGGATACAGTTCAGCAATAAACTGTGTCAAGGACTGCAAACCAGAATGTTGATGAACCAGCAGGCAGGGATAGCAGACATGCAAAAAAAATCACATCTTAATTGTTCTTAAGCTTACTTAATTTTCCTTTCTTTGTGTTCTGATTTATGAGTCTAAAATAAAGTATGCTGCATGTTTGCAGAACTATTGTTCAGCTTCCAATGTTGCATTTAGTAACAAACGGGAACATGGAAATTCCAACTCTTGACTGATAAAAAGAAGAAACAAAAAAATAAATGAATAAAAAGTTCAATTTCCTTATCAAATTATGAAACATTAAACAAAGGATCTGTGGAGCACTATGAACTAATCTCTGTCTTAACTACTGATTAAAATTTACTGTTACTAGCAACGTAAAAAAGCAATAAGAGAAGTTTCAAAACTTCCGAGGTTCAGTGAATGTTCTGAAGTTGAAGTTGGGTAAAGACATGGTAGTGGGATAATTCTGCTCTGAGCTGCATGTGGCTCACTGAATGACATGTTTTCAGACGTAGGAACCATTAAAGCAAGGGAAAGGCTTGTGTTTTTTCAGAGTATTTGAGTTGTTCCTGTCCAAATTATGGAAATTCTCTGAAGCTCTAAAATTTCTTCTGTTTTTCATTAAATGCCCCATTTGTCGCTTTGAATTCCACAGCATATTAACAATATAGAGATATAAACTATCATAGATCATTTCGTTAGGTCATGATCTTGTTGAGTTCAATTAAAACACACAGGTCCCTGCTTGCAAAGCACTATTTCATCAGAAGCACTCTTTATTGCCTGGAAAAAAGAGAAAGTCAGACTGTGTTTTCAATTATTCAATTACATGTTACAAAAAAAAAGAGAAAAGAACTCCAATTTCTCATAAAGTGAAAGGCTATCAGTGGAGTTTCTACTCAGATTGCAAAGGAGGAAAGAAGAGGGAGGATAGCACTTATTTTTCTTTTTAATTAGCTTCATCTGAGGAATTATCCAGCCCTAATATAATGGCTCGATTCATCTCCCACGCCATCTGGTGTGAGAGCGGCGTGCCTCTGGAGCCGATTGCTTTCCCCTGGTGTTGTGTCGGGGTAATAGGCTGTTCAAAGGCTGCTCTGAGCTCGGACAGCTGAGCAGAGGTGGAGCAGGAACAGCTGGCCCTGGTGCAATCACCTGCTGCCTGTCAGAGGGCTTTCAAATATGGTTCACGCATCCTCTTAGTGTATGTAACTACAGTGTGTGTGTGTGTGTAGGCTTGCATACATGTGTAAAATACCTTAGAGTCAACTTCAGGCAGAGCATTAATTCCATCCACTTCCTGAAGAAAACTGAAGAGAAAGATGATGAGAGCACATCATTAGGATTCTTGTGAACATCTGGAAAAAGTGAGAGATGTTGAATAAGCAGTTGCAAACTGAAATGGTACCAGCACTCAATGTTAAATTAGATGTAAAAAAAATAAATAAATCTTAGAAAGAATATATTTCTTAAAAATGATGATATATACTGCTTTTAGGTAAAGTATTTACAAGCCTTGCCCTCTGTGGTATTTCAAGTTCTGAGTCTCTATTGAGTATTTTTCAACTGTTATGCATTTTTTATATTAAAAAAATCATTTTAGTGTCACTCAAGTTTTGAATTCAAATACTGTATTCGGTGCAACGGAGTGGATTCATTTGACAGTTTAACAGCGTCTGGTATTTTCCCTGTGCCCTTCAAGCCCTTCCTGCAGTGCAGTGCACCCACAGCGTCTATGTGTGGCTGGCACCTGTTGACTTTGACCCACTTATAGATAGATAGATAGATAGATAGATAGATAGATAGATAGATAGATAGATAGATAGATAGATAGATAGATAGAT
>JBBBVU010000007.1:20181157-20202247 GCA_037177055.1 Atherinosoma microstoma
ATATATATATGTCTGTGTATGTTCTGCTTCTGTCAAATGAAATAAAACATTAACAGCTCTAAAGCATTTCTGTTGAGTACAAATCAGTTTACATCCACCATTCATATGAAATGGTATCTTTTAAAAGGCATATGTTGGAGCAGAAGTTATTCTGTAAGGTCACAAGCACAATTGAGTCAAGCTATGGCTAGAGTTCAACATGTCCATTTAATTGGACCGCCATCCTTGTCCCACTATACAGTAAATGCACTGAAGAGAATCAAGTTATTCAACATATCCCCATTGCAGAAAAGCTGTGGACTGTGTGACAAAATATTCAAGATATCCAGCAGCTTTCTTTGACGGAGATCATCCTTTATGTAAGAATAGCTAAATTCACTGCACAGATTTTGTCTAAGTTACTTGAATGGTCAGATAGTACAGCAGTTATGCAATCGGAATTTTGATTTTTAAGTAAAGCAACAGCCTGGAAGAGTAAAGTGGCAGTCCTTACACAATGTCAGTAAGTCTAAATGGGCTGCTCTTCAATCACAATTTCTAACATGCTTACTCATCTAACAAAAGAAAGAAAAATATGTGACTGGGGACAGCTTCACTGGAAATTTGATTGCTTTAATGTTCACTTAAGCTTTACTGTTTCTACAAAAGATGCAAAAATATGGAACTTTGGAGCTTGTGCAGTGTGCCTAATCCCACTTGAGTCGAGCTGAGTATATACATGCAGAAACTATTCAACCTCCAACTGCATTTTGATTGTGCTGTCACAACTTCAATTTCATATAAACTAACCCTTAGCATGCATTTTAAAAGTTTGATTTTGGCTGGACTAAAACTGACCTGACTGAAAAATCTGGAGGCATCTACTGAAGTGTGCTCCTTGTGGGTGGGTGCAGAGGCTTTAAGATCGACATCAATACAGGTCTAGTGACTAACAGTTAGTTTTCTTGAGCAATAACTAATTAAGTCATTTGGCTCAGAGATGGAGGGTTTTCCACACTGGTACTTTATTCATTATCACTTAACTACAATACAAGGAGAGAGCAGCAGCAGCAGAACAAGGATCATTTAGCTGACACCAATGTGAAAAACTGCAGTGTGATGTCCCATGAAACAAAATCAACATTTTCACTTTCCAGAGAATGTTGTCTCTTCTCAAAAATATTAACCAAAGCAACTGAGAAAAAAAGAATTAGCTTAAGGTCTGTTAACTGACCTTAAAATTGTGATATTTGCAACAACATTTACAATTTGACTGAACTAAAGCAGAAAGCAGATACAATAAGGTTAACACAATGTTGTTCTCTTGTATAAACTTGGTTACACTTCAGATATGAGCATCTATGAATATATTTTATGAGCTTTACTACCGGAGACTATATTTAACATTGTTTCGCATTTTATTAACATTTATTTAATTTGATTATTTGAGAAAATCTGCCTTTTTTATGAGAGGAAAAGAATTACAAAATCAATGTAACTATAAAATAACTTTATCCTGTCTTTATCCTGTTTTCATTGAAGATCTGTTTCATCAGTCTCAAAGCAGTCACAGGAAATTGTTCTTGGAAACAGAGAGAATAAAGATGTTAAAAGCAATATGATAAATGGATATTTTCTCATTGTATTTAATCCCGTTCAGAATTAAAGGCTTAATGTATTTATTGGTTTATAATACATGGTTGATTATAAGGCAGCAGAGGAACATTAGATTTAAATGTTATATATTAAGTAACACATTAATCTCATTTGACAGAGAGCAGAAGAGTGGGAGTGCTGCAAGTTAATAGAGAATGAGTAAACACATTTATTACAACTGCTGTTTGAGTTTAAATAATTGCAATACATTGTGTTATTAATAGAATAATGGTGTTTTTAGCTCTACAGTAAAAGTCATTCATTGCATTTCTCCTTATTTAGCTTATGTCACTCTGTCAAGGGTCTTTAAACAGCCCCTGCAACTTAACCTAAAAAGAACATGTGACTTTTAGTGAAGCTGTAGTACTCAAGCATGAAAAAACCAAGGTGACTCCTATGAAGTTGTACATTAGCAGCCAATGTTAGTGAGCCAACTAATTAGACAAACCATGTTGCATTAGTCAAAACAGTTTGGGATATGAGTTTAGGAAATTAGATTTCCTCCATTATTGTGGCAGGACAAAGGAGGGCCTGGGCGGGGATTGAACCTACAACCTCCCAGGTGAGAATCATGCGCGCTGACCAGTCAGCCGAAGGTATATTCCTGTGGCCAGGTAGCCAGGGCAATTGGAAGCATAGTGACAGGACCCTCACTGTCACATTATGACTAAAGTTTCATGTTTTAGTATTTATATGCAATATATTTTTCAGCAATCTGGTAACTATTATGTCACATTTACTGGATTTCCTTAAATGGTCAAATTCTCCAGGTAGCACACAACAGTGAGAGTCTGCATGTTATGACCATTTTAAAAATGAAGCTTTTGCTCCTGGAAAAATGATCTGAGCAAGCTACATTTTGAAAAGACAAAATTCAAAAGTCCAAACCCCTTTCTTCAGACTTCCCCCCCCAAAGCCACGTCTCCAGGGCACAGGAACGCAGAGGGGGAAGGGACAAATGGCATTTGAGTTTGATTGACATTTCACCATCCAATCTTTTAGAATGGGTCGGTTAAAATGATTGGATGGTGTTAGTCCTGTCCATTCCACAGGTGAATAAAAATATTTCTGTTTGTGTTAAAGCATTACATTAATTGGCTACAATCGGGTTGTGAAGGGGATTTAAGCAACACAGTAAAAAAGCTCCTGAAAAACATCTCCTACTCAACCTTTAAGGAATGAGCAAGCCACCACTTCTTCTTACAGTACTTTGTTTTTGTTTTGGAGATGTCTCAGAAAAAAAAAGTAGTTTTAATAGCTAGGGCAAATTAGCCCTTTTTAGCTTCCCTAACGACCTGGCAATCAGTGGATGCAAATAGTTTTTCTTGGCCAGCAACACAGTCAGGAAATTGTTTGTTTTTGCCTGCTACACTTTATGGGCAACAGTTTCATTGAAGAGGCCCAGTACGACACTGGCATTGTGGGCAAACTAAAGCTAAAAGTCAAGGTTGTTCCAACACTAAAAGGACATGAATGTGAACTTCAACCGGTTTTAGATGTCTGTGTTGTGTTGGCATTAGACATATATGAGCACATTTTAATGCAAATGTCATAGGTACACCAAGTGGAAAGGCAGCTGTACAATACTTTATCTTATTACATTTGTTCACTTGGTAACCAAAAGTATCCATTTGTTGCTTCTATAACCAATCACAGACATGGAATTATTCACACAAGCAACCATAGTTTGCATTCACCAACCCCCACCTATTTTTAGACAATGTGTACAAAGGGGGGAAAAAAGAGAAACCAAAGCCATTAGCAGCTTAGCTTTGGCTATCAATGAGGATGTGGGGGAGAAGCATCATTACCTTTCTGGATCTTTGAAGCAGATGATACATTCCACAGTTGGTATTTTACCACACTTCCCACATCTGCACCTATTAACATGGTAGTACACAGAAAAATATATACAGTAACTAAGAGGATTTCACATTTTTGCATAAGTGCAGGTAATGAGCATATTTACTAGATAAAGATATGCTGCTGTAATCCTTGTTGTCACAGATCGCTGTGCTGTTCACTTTTGGATTCTGGATGCAACTGGCTTAAACGTACCGATGTCATTTAGGTGATAGGCTCCTTGAACAACAATACTCTCTTCATAAGACTAACACTGATTCCAAACATATACTGTATATATTTAGTAAAGTATTTTGTATTATTTTAATGATATAAAGATCAGCTATCGGTGTTGAATCTAAGGGAAGTAATGATTTTTTAGCATCCATGAAAATAGAAGACATGTTTATTCTTTTTTAGTGTTATCTTGAAAATTCTTGTTTATTATTTCATATGCTTCATTTTGTTCTGGTTTATTGTAATTCACTGTATTCCTTGAACTACGATTTACTAACTTTTACTTCTTTAATATTCTTATCCTTTTTCTTTGCCTCCGACATGGCTGCATAATACGGACCCAAAAGTGTGCAGAGAAGTGGACATTTGTTGGCTCTTCATCCATTCCAAGGCCTCTATTATGGCTCCGGATGACAGATGAAGATACACTGGTGTTTTCCCTCTGGCTGTAAAGCATCAGGTTTAACCTTCCTTACAGCAGAAGTAATGGTCCACACCTTTAATTGTCGTGGGCTGTTCATCTTCACTAACAATAGCAGTAAGCCATGGGTCTGGGAAAGAAAGGCAGTCGTGTCTGACAAAGGAAGTGATTTAGCTCTGGAGGCAATTCGTAAGCGGTCGTTGCACGGGCAGCAGTAATGTGCCGGAGAGACAGATCATACAGGGTATGAAGAGGCACAATGATGGCATGCCAGAAACGTTTGGGGTTTTTTCCCTCCCATTGCAAGGATTTATCAGATAAAAGAAGCAGTAAAAATGCACATTATGCACGTCCTTCAACATGTTAGTTCTTGTGTTATTGAAGTGGACATTATGCTGTGTGAATTAAGGATACTGCAGAAACTTAGGAACTCAGTTGGACAGCAACTTTGTTGTCATGTCTATATCTGTCAAAAAACAAACAACGCATCTCATTTCAAAAACTGAGCTGGTTGTTCACACAATCTTTTTCAGGTCTTGATGTTTCCTCATTATTTCTTTTGATGTCAAAACATTATTTGATCCTCAACTTTCAAAAGTCTCCTTTTAGTTTTGTGTTTCTTTCTTCCACAGAGCCTCCCAGAGATGCAAAGTGCCTGTGAAAAATGTAATCGATTGGTGGGCCACTAGTTTGCTGTCTGAATTAGACACATGAAACAAGGAATATACAAGTGTGGTTGCCAAATTTAAGTATGTTTCCCAGGAAAGTTGAGGCCCATTAAAATGATAGATTGCAAGGTGAATGCAAAGGGATGCTTTGCACCCACAAAGCAGTCTAATTGTATTCATTCCTGCGAGAAGTCCACAAATGTTGAATCTAGATTCTCAGGCGTATTGGCAGCAAGCTGCTACACAGCAGATGACTAGTTTCAAATGAGTAGCAAGGGGGAAGGATGTAAAATCTTGACAAACAGTGAGAGCCCGCGTCCACATCATCTCTCGCCCCTGACAAGCTTCCCCATGCATGAATTCAAAGCTGGTAAAACCATGGCTGGATTCATTTTGATCTGACATCCATCATGTAGATCAGTGTTGTGGTTTCACTGTACTGTGTCCACAATAAGATGTTTTGGCAACCAGCCCATGACATCTGTTAAATCCAGTCAAGAGAATCAGGGACCAATTTAGCATTTGTGTCACAAGTTGTTGCCGGCTTTTGGCTTTAAGTCCTATATATTCATTATGGAACAGAAACACAAGTAATTCTGAATTGATCATGTCTTTTTGTTTGCCTCCCCACTTTTCCCTATAGGGCATATCAGTTAGTTTTTATATTTGTCAAATTTGTGATGTAATGATTCATATTCTTGTTTCCAATTTCAAGCGGCTAAAACTCTGCTCTTAACATTTCACTTGCCTGGAGGTAGAAGTGTTTGGTGTATGAAAAATATTTAGAAATGATCTACATGATATGTTGTAATATTAATGATGATGCAAGATGCAGCTTAAATAGATGTCAAAGAGTCTACTGATCTTTGATGGCTCCCTTTGCCCTGCTTGTACTAATCCAATCAAAGTAAGCCTATATCCTGTTAGTACTGGCAGAGATCATTTAACCAAGCAGTGACATAGTTAATATCAGCATCCAAACCCGCTTAGAATATCAGCCTCATTGCTTTCATTGCTGAGTTATGGAGCCGCAGCTGAACAGTTCCAGCTTGCATGGCTGAAGCATGGCAGCATGTGTGGAAGGCGTTGGGCAGATGGGATGTGTCTGATATCTCTCACTCAACATAATGAGACAAGAATGCGCTTCACCAATCTTTGGGCTCCACTGAGGGCAAGAGACACAGTGCCCACTCATACGGGAGGGATCTCTCCCCTCTTCAAAGATAATGAGATGACAATGTATTCAACTATGATTAGATAGAGACAGGGTTCGGGGGGTGGGGGGGTTGGAGGGAGAAACATTCTGCAGTACTTGTCGACTGCCTTTGATCAGACAGGAAAAGCAACTGTCATTCTTTGTATCCGTGCTGGACACATGAAAGTTCAGCCAATCACTTTATGATTGTCAGTGTCACTAAAAAGCTTTAGTTTGTTCATGCAGGAGATTTTTCCTGAGCTCCCCTGGATTGCCAGCTGAATGGAAACACAACACACATCTCTCTGGTTGCAGATGTTTTATGTGTTTAATATGTTGCCTCTCTCCAAAGCGGGGTCACATAAGAAAAATCTCACAAAATAAAAATTTGCCATCACCTGGGAAAAGAAGACACAACATTGCACCTGGCATTATTCTCCACTTCAGCATGTCAAAAGTGCCACCTTAACAGGCTTACTTAACAGGCACGACGAGACGATCTTATTCTAAGTTGACAGTTTGTTGTGGCACTTGTCTTTAGTTCCTGTGGCGAAGATCTCTTGCATGCTTTTTTTACTCTCATTCTTCCCAGAGCTCCCGAGTTTTGACACATAAACCGTACAAATCCTTTAAAAAAAAAAAAGAAAAAAAGAAATCTATTCATTCTTCAGTGAACAGTATGCTGAATGATCTGTTCGGGATTCTGAGGTTGTGTTTTGACAGCAAACAATTATGCAGTGTTATCTTTTATCTGGTACAGACGTGGGGTGAAATCCAAAGTTCTGTGCCTGAAACATGTTATTTCTGTAATACAATGGTTTATGAAAATTTAATCCTTGCTTAATCCTGAAATACATTATATAAGAAAGCTTTGGACTTTATACATATACACTACCTCACAATCAGGAGTACAACATTTCTAAATCTTGCTTTGGTCTGTATCTTTTCTCCCATTACTCTGTTCACTGCAACAAAAATATATATGTTTCTTTTTCACTTATTAAAAAAAGAAACCTGCCCCCCAAAATGCTTGGTGTGCAGCAAGAAAAAAAAAGAAGCTTTGTCATATAATTATGAGATGATGTTTAAACTTGTGTGATGCCAGAATCATTTTAAAACCATACAAATTATCTTTCTAGTCTGAATTAATTTTATTCAGGATCCAAGCTCCTTTTAAAAACTCAGCAAGATGCTCATTTAAAAGAAAGAGAATGAGATGCCTTAACATCTAATTTCTCAACATTTCATCATCATGTCTCAATAATTATGCAGGGTTATTAGCTCAAGTATTTGTCCTTGGCATTCTTAATGCCAGATGACATTTATTATGAACAGTAATGGTACTGAAGATTTTGATCTGCCTTTTACTGTGGTGAGTATAACCTCTACGGTGCAACAGCACCCTCTCTTGATAATTTATAATATGATTACATCACTGTGCGGGAGCTTGCAGTTTGTCTTCGGGACACTGGTGAAGACTCAAACAAGGGGAGGCAGAATAGGATTTTTCCTCTTTTTTTTTTCCTTTTTTGATCTTGCATATGATTATTACAAAATGCAGACATTTAAACTGGACTCTACAGATATCTAATGGGACTTCTGCACTTAATCATTCACTTGTTTTGCCTTTTTTTTCTACACAAAATGCATACAATCTATTTCTCATTCCCTCAAAAACTGCAACTTGTTCTTTCAATCATATTTTTTTTTTCTTCTTCAAATGTTCTTGGTTTGAAAAAAAGTGAAGAACAAAGGCCTCTATACTAATTCAATCAGCATTAAACATGAAACGTTGTTGAAAATGATGAAAAAAGATCAAAGGTCCCTCATACTTCTAACAAAATCTTTAACTTATGAGTTTAATCAGTAACTTTTAAGTTAGTCTTACTTTAAGGGAAAGTTATACTCTATGGAGGAAATTCACAGATTACGGAATTATTGAGTGTTTTGTACCAAAATAGGATGGTCTGGTTGGATTGGAATTAGTGCAGTGCTAAAAACATCATCAATTTATTGCCTCTCAAATGATAGGGTAGTGGTATAAAACCTACATATGTTCTGAGAATTACACTTAAAATAACTTGTTTAATTTCCAAAAAAATTTAATTCACATTAAGTTCCTAAAACGATCACATAACAGGATTTCAATAATAAATTTCTACACTTCAGCTTTGGTTAGAGATGGTGCTACCGTCTCCTTTTCTTCTATATCATCAGTGAGTATTATTAACCTCTAGGAATCCCTGCAGATCATAGTAACAGTGTAATTACTCCACTTTCTTTGCTTAATGTGTTTTTTTTTTTAATTTGTCCAGCTGTTTCGTGTAATAGAGATTTTTCTTGGATCCAAAATCAAACTTGGAAACCTGACATATTTTGCTTTGAAGCAATGCTTCATTGCCTCATTATGCTGGTCTGATTGTCTCTTTGAGTATCAGTGTGTTAGAAGCTGAAGCTGCTAACCTCTGACTTGACTGACTCTGTAAAGCAGTTTATTCTAGTAGATGTGTAATTTAAGTAGGGGCAATACTGAGCTAATATGCATGAAATGAGTGTAAGAGAAATGAATGGAAAAGAGGACTCATATTTGCAACATATATTGTATACTAATGCTTCAGGGTCAATTTAAATAAAACTATATTCATCATGATGTTCCGATATTTTTTACAATTACAATATGCTTTTCACATTACTTTCACCGAGATACTCGCAGATAAACTTTCCTCGTTATAGCTGCTGAAAGTTTTTACTGACTTTCTTTGAGATGTGACGAGGTTTAGATGAAGAGCCACAGTCATAGAGAAGTAGATTATTCTTTTCAGAATCAGAGAACGTAGGAACACGGAAAAGTGACTTTGCTGTAATGTTTGCCGAATACTTTGTGTTTGGAAAACAACAGGTTTCTGATTTAAATCTTTATGTGTGGACCCATAATCCACTATTTTGTCAGCAAAAACAATCAAACTCTTACCAAACAAGTCGGAGGAGTTGGGAGCGGAGGGGCTATTTGGAGAGTAAACAATGAGAAAAAAAGATCCAAGCAGAAAGCAGTTGGTCCTCAGTCTGCTGGCGGGAGAGTAGAAAAACAGAGCCTTATCAACAAACATGTTTGCTTGGTTTAAGAAGTGGGTACCACAGTGAGAACAGAACTAAGGTTAATGCTAACATCAAAGTTGGTGTCCAAGCCTGTTTAGTCATGGAATCAGTTTTTGTTTACCGAAAGTAAAACGACAAAAGGAATCAGAATCTGCCTGCTGTGGGAGCCACAGCCCTAAACATGGATTTGATTGTGCGGAGAAGACTGAAATCATTTTATTTATTGGTTTGCATGCTGTACAAAATTATGATAAAAACATGAAAAGTAACATTTGGCCCCAGAAACATGTCATAATTACAGTTACAAATTGTTTTCATCGTGAACAAGCTTGTATTGTTTCATTTGCAGAACATCAAACTACAAATGTAGAAATCACTGTGGGAATCAGGTGTCTTAGTGCTGCATGTAAAAACGTACAATAGCTGTCAGACTCAGAACATTGCATCTAGTTCCACTTACATTGTTGTTTCTACAAGAATAATCCAAAAGCTGAGTTGTGTAACTGAAAATCGTATACATGAACAAGGCAGTATTACGTCCTTGAAAAACAGAAAAGATCATTGTTTTGTATATACTGTAAAAACCAAATAAAGCATCAGCTCAGCTAGCATCTCCAAGAGTAAAACCAAATGAATAATACAGACTGTAGCCATCAGACACCGCTTGTTTAAGCATGAATCTATTCACACAAATGTAGCTTCAGAAAGTTAACAAAAGTCTGTACAGCAATGTGAAATATCAATATGATATATTTTCTGTGATTCACACATTTGTAAACCTTCATTTAATGTGTTCCTAGACATCTAAGACAGGCAAATAACTTTGGTGTTCTGTATCTACAGGCTCAAAAAGGGATTGATTTCATTCCTGTACTTCAGAGCAGCCTGGGCAAACTAATCAACCCTCATTGTTTATCATAATGGTCTTCATCGCTAAGGAGTAACAATCTGTTTAGACCTGTCTTTGAGAAAAAGACACTGGTATATAGTTACATCTGTTAATTCCAACAATTCTCATTATAATAGTTATAAAGGAACATATAAAGACAAAAATATACTGTATGAGATGGCACTGGTAAGAAATGCTTGTGTAGAATTGTAAACTAACCTGAAGTTAAGCTTATTACTCAAAATGCAAGTATTACATTTCTTTAGAAGACATTCAAATAGGTTTTCTTAAAACTAGATACTGTTGCGGCTTAGTCAAGTTTATGAAAAGTCTTGATCGGTTGAGAATGTGAAGAATGTGCAGCGCATTCCAGTTTCAGTACAAGCCCTCCCTAGTGGGTAGATAAGTCTACTAATGACAGAAACAATGGTTTATGGGCAAGACTCAGTCTGCGTTTCCCTCTGAAAAAATCTGGAGTTCAGAGTTAAAGAAAAAAAAAAGACTGAAAACACGTCTCTCAAAGGATGTGTCCTCGATCTGTTGTTTTGTTTGTCCACTCCTCTCAGCCGCACTCTCATTTGTTTCTCATGCTGTCGGGAGACAGAACCCTCAAGGCAATTTCACCACCACCACGCAGGCGCCTGCCCTTCCGATGTTGAGCGGTACCTCCTACAGGAAGACAAAGAGGTTAACATGTAGCTTTTCATCATAGGTTGTCTCCAAAAACTCCCATTTCCCTTGATGCAGATAATAAGGTTATACTGCCAAGACTGGAAAAAAAACCTAATGCAAAAGAGAAAAGCCGATAAAATATTGATAAGCTTCCATGCCTTCATCAGATTTACAGGGATTTTAACTGGAGCCTTAATCTTACAAGGAGCAAGTTCTTGCATAGCAGCAATAATTCTGTCTGACTCATTTAAAAAGTCAATAGTGACTGTATCTAAAACAGGATTTGTATAGTTTTTATCTTCATCATAAGAAAATAATCATCATCAAAGGAATGTGTAATGTAAATATGTTGCTGTAATTACCTCAGTCCACTCATTATTCTGGGCATCGTAGGACTCGACAGTGTTCAGGTATGTTTGGCCATCATATCCACCCACTGCATAAAGCTTGTCACCCAGCAAACACACCCCCACTGCATCCCGAGGAATGCTGAGGGAGGACACGGTGGTCCATGTGTCTGTCTTTGGGTCATACCTGTAAATGCAGTACATCATCAAACAGCTGAACTGATTTATTTCATCTGTCAGCCTGAATCTTGAAAGAAATGACATCACACAGGTGTCTGCAGGGCCTCTGGTGAACTCTTTTCACAGCAAACACACACATTTTATGATTTATTTATACAATTTATGATTGATTAAGATATTTAAATATTGAATGTTTAAATTGTTTTGTAGCTTTGGGTAATGGTTTGATGGGAAAATAATGATTGGCATGAATCGGCCTACAGTAACTACGAAGGGGTAAATATACTTTACTTGGACTTTTGGTCTCATATATTAGTAAAAGTGAGTAAAATACTGCATGCAAGCTTTATTTCCATTGGATAGGAATTTGAATGTCGAAATTGTGTGACTTTGGAAACTGACATTTACAGTACTACTACTATCAAGTTAAATAATAATAATGTTTCAATTAGTTTTATTCTTTATTTGGGATTGAGAAGCTGAGGAAATATGCAGATGATGGAAAAACATTGTGGAAAAAATGTCAGTTATAATTATTTCATCTCAGGTGGATGTATTGGCCACCAGATGGTGCCAGACACCACAAAATTAAATTGTGTAGAACCTGATAAGCTCTGTTGAGTAACGTGTTACACCGACATGTCTCATAAGGCAGGAAAAGGGTGGGGATCAAGATTCCCTTCCTTTTGTTGTGATGAGAAGGTTAACCCGGAGCAGAGTTCAATCAACAGACATCCAAACAGAAGCATGTACTGACCTCTCAACGCAGTCAGAGAGTCTAGAACAGTGGTTGGAAGCAGGGGCATCATGTCCACCCACAGCATAAAGGAAGTTGTTGTATGTTGTCACACCCACGCCTCCTCTCCTCTTGGCCATAGGTGCACACATGCTCCACTTGTTGGTGTGCGGATCGAAGCACTCCATCGACCTCAAACACGAGCTGCCGTCACGGCCGCCAACCGCAAACAGTCTGAGAAATTAAACAAAATGGTTCAATATCTCACATTCAGCTGTTTGTAAAAATAGTGTCAATACAGAGACAACATCAAATATCTTAAGAGATACAGGAGTGAGCAGTAGATAGTGTTTTTCAAAGACCCCCTTCTTCAGTGTTCTTTTCTAGATAGATCACACCATTGTTTTAAGAGCCTGTGGCTCACACGGCTGACATCAAGAGAGTAAAGGCTGGAGAAACAGTTTCCCTGTTGTCTATTTTTGACCTAGCTGCAAAAATAACTCAGCACCAACTTTTACACTGAATATTGCATGTAGCTGAGCAGCAGCCTCTTTTTTTAATCAGGCTAGGCGGTGGTTGCTTCTTTCCTTAATTTACAATTAGATTGTATTGCAATGCATTAGCGCATACAATACATGAAGTGTTTTGCTTTTAGAGAGTCTAGATTACACTATGAATTACCAAACTAATCAGTACAGCCTTCTTCCACAGCTACATTAAAGTTTATCTCACATGGACCACAAACGAATTCAAGGGGTATAATGTTGTCAAACTAATGGTGCAATAAACCTGCACTTCAGCTTTCCCTGTTTTTTTCCACAGCTATAATCACATTACAGCATGCTCTTTTTCTTACAAAATATGCATTCTTGCAAATTTATTGAGTTTGCAAATCAATAAATCTTGTAGTTGTCTTGGATTCATCTGATTCAGTAGGCAGAGAGCTCCACAGTGTGGGGCTCATACAGCAAATGCTCCATCATCCTATGTCACAAGTTGTGAGCTGTGAGTAACCAGTAGGGCTCAATCTATAGATCTAGAGATTCAGGAAGGCTCATACCAAGTCAATAAACCCAGGAGGTATTTTGAAGGAAGCCCATTTAATGCCTTGAAAGCGAACCAGTGTTGCAACTTATCTGTGTGTCTTTCAGTGGAGGTTAGAATATTATTGCAAGGAAATAAAAAGTGATTCATGCTTTGAAAAAAAAAGATGCATCGGTTATTAGGTGTAGTAAAAAAATAAAATAAAAAAACACAGTAACTCACTTTCCGTTAAGAGCTGTGACTCCCATGGTGCTCCGTGGAGTTGACATGCTGGCCACATAGTTCCACTGTCTGGCCTGAGGATCCCAGCGTTCTACTGTGTTTAGGTAGCTCCAACCATCATGGCCCCCAACTGCATACATGGGACCCTCAAGCACAGCAATACCTAAACAAATGGGAAAAGGAGATTAATTACAAGTACTTGTGCTCTATGTTTAACTATTCATGTGTTTTGTTCTGGTTTTGGTCTTTAGAGGAAAAGCAAAACCACAGAGTTGTGCTCATCATCTTCTTTAATGGAAGTTTTGCATTTTGAATGTGAAAAGGTTCTATGGTCACTGATGCTTTTGTACCTTACAAGTCATAGTTTATCATAGAGTATAACAATCCATACACCTCATTCAGGCTAAATTAAACAAAAATGACTTTTTTCATTATCTGATCATAAAGCACGGGGTAATTTAAACCAATTGTTGATGAATCATCAACGAAATAATGATTTCCAACTGCTCTCAGAGAAAGATGAGGAAGAGGCGCAGCTCTCATTTCAGAGCAATCTGAGTCATGCAGCAGCCCGAATCTACTCAGAAAACAGGAAGACTATAAAACAGCTTTGTTATTCCTCATTCCTCAAGTCACAGAGGAAAGCTTAACTGGCAACAATGTGGGGATATTTCAACACAATGGATTTTATTTTACAGCCCTTATTTCCTGAGGTGAGAGTTCACTTATTTCTAGGGAACATGAGGGCATGGCCGCATTTCAGAAGCTTAGTGACATATCACTGTCTTCTTATTATGAAGCTCTTTTTTATTACTAATGCTTGGTTTTAAAATGAAAAGCACAAACTCTTTCTTGTTTTCACCTACAATGCACACAGCAGGAAATGGCTACACAGGGATGCTTTTAGACATAGAGTTCGAATATATTCCAACTAGAAATATGCACACGATAAGCAAAGCAGCAAGAGACATTTGCTACAGGGAAGATCAAAGGCAGACCAGGTAATCTGTACAGTGTGATCTTCTGGACTCGCTGATACCTCTGACCACACTGGGTGAGTGAGATGAATGTTTTAACAAGATCTCTGTGTTCTGTTAGCAGGACCTGTTTCAACTGTGAATCAAAACGCTTCGGATATGAGACGTGTTGGGCAGGGAATGGGAAGGGAGAGCATCGCCATCACAGCTTGCCAAGCTTTGATAGGGGAATAGGAAAATATCAAAGGTATGCATCAAAGAAATGTGGGATTTTTTTTTCCCACAGAATATCATTTATGTACCTTCTGAGCAAGCATCCTGCATTTTTCAGTGTTCATAACACCATGTGAAAGCGAAAAATGTTAAAGTATATAAATATATTTGGGTATTGTATACTAATTTATGCAATCATATAGATTAATTAACTAATCAAGATGGTAAAAAAAAAGTGAACTGACCATTAACAAAACCCTAATTTAGGTTTAGAAAAAAAAAGACTTCCTTAAACTCTAAAATACTGATATCTTAAAAATAACTACATAATGGATGGCCCTATGAAAAAAAAGAATTATATTATGCACAGCTGTCTGCCAAAGACACCTACCAAGTCCATGTCTGTGTGTGGACATTGGAGGCATGGTGGACCACACTTTATTGAGGGGATTGTAGCATTCCACCATGTTAGACGTCTTGAGCCCATCTCTTCCTCCTACTACATACAGCTTGTTGTCTATCACTGCCACACCAAACTGTAGCCGCCGTCCGTTCATGACTCCGACCTGAACCCAGGTGTTTGTCCGTAAGTCATACTTTTCAATGGTGGTAGAGCCTGAAATGGAAAAAACACACAAGCAAGTGTTACAATTTTACAGTAAAGCAACACTTGCTGCTGATGGTTTGTGTGAGCTATACCTTTGGTAGCATCCATCCCTCCCACAGCATAAAGAGAACCCACAGTGGACTTTCTAGGTTTTGTTCTCGGACTCTGAAACATGGGACGTCGTTCAGGCAGCAGATGATACTTCATGGCCTCCATCAGAAGCTTTTGGCACTCCAGATCATCAGAAAACATCTTGTTGTTTTCTAGATCTGCGAGGAGCTGCATTACAAGGACTCACATTAATGAGCAACATAAAAAGAGAGAATGTCTTAGAAATGCATAGAGATCTGTTCAAAAGAAGCGCCAAATGTTAAGAAGTTACATAGATCACCTTTCAATGAAAACCAAAAAACTGCAAAAGAACTTAGACATCAGTTCCTTTTTCATCTCTTGCACAAACATATCATCTTCTTTAGGCGCGAAGAAAGAAAATTGGATAAAAGGGAGTCTTCTCAGCATTACCATGAAGTGAGAAACTACTGTATATTTAAAACACTTAAGGTAA
Organism: Atherinosoma microstoma; assembly: GCA_037177055.1. NCBI lineage: Eukaryota > Metazoa > Chordata > Actinopteri > Atheriniformes > Atherinidae > Atherinosoma > Atherinosoma microstoma. The sequence goes on from JBBBVU010000007.1 coordinate 20,196,704, forward strand.
TCAGCATATTCATAAAATTGCTTTTGTCTGTATATTTTGCACCTGTTGGGTAACTGGATTACAACATTATGTGATTCTACTGTTTTGGAAAATACCTCCTAATCCGTCTGAATCAACAACCGTATGAATCTCTTCAAGCTACAGTGATGAGTAAAGAAGTTGCTTTTCAAATAGCTTTTTTTCAAACATGCTTTTACTGAATTTTTTCCCCAAACTTTTATATTCATGAGTTAAAAGTTCTGTATCTGTTTTCTGATCTTGCTATGCCCTCAAGTAATGTCAGCAGCACTGCTCTGCCAACACAGAATAAAAAGAAGCAACTCCAGCTTTGCAAAATACAATGATTCACTTCTGTTGTTTATTCGCCTCACAGAAAACAGCCTCTCCCAAACCAATGGACAAAATAACTTGTGCATGAGATCATTTTTTTCAACTTTTTTTTTTTCATTTATAAAAGCAGCTGCCTCATTGTTTTTTTTAAACAATAGTGCCGTGGGACTTTTGTTCTTTTGGGGTTTTTTCTGCATTTATTTGAAATGAAATATTATATAAAATCGTATACGCAGAGGGTTTGGAAGCCAAGTTGAGAGTAAAAGTAGATTTCAATGACATGTATATTTTCTTATCCGTCAGAAAATGCTTATATTTGGATATTATGTAAATTTACATGGCACAGTTTTGAAACTTTATTTTTGTTTCAGAGGTGTAATGCTCCAAAAGTGTGAGATGCACTGTAAAAAAATATATTTTCAAAAATATGCTTAAGCTATTAAAGTAGCCTGGCAATAAATACCTGTTACACATCTGCTGGTTTGTCATTGTGAAGAGAAAATTTGAAACTTTGGCCAATTACATAAAGGCATTATTGAAAAAGGGCCTTTAAAGTATTTCAATTTCATAAAAAGGGAAACATATAAGTCAACTGTGTAAAAGTAGAGCAGGTTACACTAGAAATAAAATCTATCTTTCAGTTTTTATTTCCAAAGTCAAGCATAAGCACTATAAGCCTTCCCATTCTTATTATGTGCGTCCTCTGTTTTCTCACCTGTGGAGGGAGAAGAGGCAGGCGGATGTAAGCCAGGAGCACTCCGAGGTCCTTTTGTCGATGCTGGACATCATATCTCACCCACATCATCAAAGCTTGAAAAATTGTTTCTTCATCAGGAACATTGATGTCATCGCTGGAGAGAAGCTTAACGATCTCCGCCGTGGGGAGCAGCAGGAACTCCTGGTTCTGAATGACCTCCAGGAAGTGTTCCTGGAACAGAAAGGAGACACAGAGGAGACAGATAATCATCAGTTATTAGCCGAGGAGTACGCTTGGTGCAGCAGTGTGAGTGTGAGAGTCTGCGTGGCTCTATACCTATGAGGACCTAGTGGCACAGGGACAGAGAGGTGAGGCAAAATCACTACAAGAAGCTAGATAGTGGCATTTTCGGGGTCGCTATCTTCAAGATCTGATAACCAGATTAAAATACTCTACAATTCTTTTTAGATAGAAAAGATGAAACCAGCATTTGTTTTATATTACTCATTCAAAGAAAATCAAATAACAGAAATCAATCTGGCATTAAACAGCCCCTAAAAAAGCCTTTTCAAAATCTAAAAACACTTTTGTTGCTAATCATAAATGATACCAACAAGCCTTTATAAGCCATTTAATGAGAAAAGTAAGCCCATGCATACCACCGCAGCAACCTCACCAATGTTGTGTCCAGCTCTAAGCTTTGTGGAAGCTGCTCTCTATTGCCTTTCTAAAGATTAATCTTCCATTTATTGGCCAGAAGCCCAGCCAATATGACAGCACTGCATGGCTACCTCTTCAAGGTCTTTGTCTCTGGGCACTCCCATTAGAGATGATGTACTGTGTAAAGCCCTGTCCTGCCTCTATGCATCTATAGTATGTCCAGCAGTAAAACACTTGAAAGACATACAGAGCAATATTTGGCTGTAATTTTTCCTGTTTACTCTTTGAACAAAGCTGAGCATTAATTAACAAGCTGCCATGCTAACTAACTGTGCGCACTATAGAGGGAATTCTCTATAATTACAGAAAACAACTAAGCTATTGATTGTCAGCTTGAAGCACATCACAGGATCTTTGTTTCTGATCTTAATGAGGGCAGGTTTTAAGAGCTTAACATGGAGAGCTTTAATGAAATTGAGGGACATCTATTGATTTCTAGTGGTGAAGCTGAGGGCAGAAATTCCTTCCACCTCACGGATCTTTTAGTTGTGATCGCCTTGACTTCAACAGATGACAATGAAACCAAAAGCCAAGTCAACTTTCTTTCATGACCATCTCACAGGACATGTCTTCAGATAATCCTTATTGAAAAAACTCCTTGGAAAACTAGATTAGCCAGAAGAAATATTTCTGCTTTAACTACTATAAAACAGTAAGAGAGTTTGCTCTCTGGGGCTTTTTTGTTTGTTTGTTTGTTTTGTTTTATTGTTCTTTTTTTTTCTTTTTTTTTAAAGGAGTGCTGTTTAATCAGTGTGTGCCTGAGAGAATTATTTTCTAAAAACCTTTTAGATAACAATCTGCAGAGCTAGCAAAACAGACTGCTAAAGTTCCTCTCAAAAACACACATTCATTTACAAAATCTAACATTACATTTGTATGTGCCGCAACATAAAAGAGGCAACTTCTTCATAAAGGAAAAGGATGTTAAGAGGCAGATCTTGGCTGCATCGCTCAAAAAGGAAAACCAAGCTTATCAAAACATAACTTGGTCCACTCAGGACACAGCGGATGGTGTATCAGGAAGCCCACAGCTCCCCGTGTTCATTACAGAAGTGATTGAACAGGAAGCTGGTCCTCTTGTGCAGTTTGATGATTAGATTAACCTCCTGCTCTTGGACGGGGTCTATGTAAACTGGATGAGCAGATGTCCTTTAGGAGATAACGCCTGCCTCGAGCTGTACTTCTGCACTTCTGCATGACTGGAAAAACAAATGATCTGACAAATATGTGGGTGAATCTTAATCCAGTGCAAATATCTGTCGGAGAAATATATTGGAATTGCACATGCACTAATCAGTATGCAGCAATGTGTCTAACCTAACAGCACACAACCAAATTTCATAAAGTGAATGCATGAAATATTTCAATTTCTATTCAAATGTGCACATCACCTCTGCTGAAATTAGGAATTATAAATAGCAAAGGCCACAATATTTTATTTATTTTGCGTCTTTTAGATTTTATAAATGAACTAGTTTGAAAAACAGAAAAAATGTGAATGTGTTATGAACTGCTTCAAGTCAAGGATGTTTCGATACACATTCAAGAGGTATACACAGGTTATATTAGGAGTTGATGCAAGCAAAATGTAATTCAAATAGTTGTAAACAAATGAGTTAGAGTACTCTACATTATGTTAAACAAAGTTAATTAAATCAGTTATAATGCAGTTGACTTTCATGTATACATAAAGATTCATGGCCTTCATTGTTATAGCTACCCATCCACATGCAATAAAGAGCAAAGACCCTTATAAAAAATAAATAATTCAGCCCGCCACAGAGATGTGGTCTGGCTGTGTTCACCAACCTACCATGGTGTAGTTGTGAGCCACATTCAGCAAGTCCACACAGCCCTGGGCATCTGCAAAGGATCGTATTCCGAGGCAATTGGAGGGATGTAGCTGTTTCATTAGAAAGCTACAGCAGACTTGGATGACTTGTGAAAGCTGGAGGAGGCAAGCTGCCGCCAATAAACTCTCAATGGTCTCCTCTTTCAGCTCAAGGACACCTGCAATGTCAGGACAAAGAAGATACCCGTTTTATGTCATAACTGAAAGTATTCACAATAGTTAAAAGACTGGTGAAGACTAATACTTCAGCAAGAGAATGTCAAAAAAGCATTTAAAGCAAAGTATTAACAACAAAAGTACTGACACTGAAGAATAATTCCTCTTGAGTTCAAAACAATACTACTACATTAACCCCTATGAGCTAAACTTAGTTGTATTTGACAGAAAAACATACTAATTTGTCAACATAATGATGTTTACCCATATTTAAAACGGTAAAAGTTGACTATCTAATTCGAACACATGGTAGGGGATTTTCTTAAGGGCAATTTGCCTGGAAAATCCAACAATTTTCAATTTGAAGCGCTTCCCACTCAGTAAGCCCAATAATGAATTGTCTTATTGATCCGTTCTAATCATGCAGGATTTCAGAAGTCTTATAATGATTTAGAAAAGCTAATAAATGCCTTTATGAGCACTCACCAGTGTAGGCAAAATGAACCAGGGATCTGAGGGCCTCAGGATCAACTCCCTCCATCTTTATCTCCTCTTGCTTTGCCTCTCTAACATCGCTGGTGAACATAGCAGCAAAGTAGTCTGAAACAGCACTTAGGACCAGTCTGCCATGAAAGAAGAAATATATCAGATAGATATTTCTCACATTGGTTTACATGGTCACATGAAAATTAATAGGGGGAATTATTTTAACCTTGTGCTTTATGTCCTCAGATAGTTTTGCACTTCAGTAACAGGCATATCTTCAAAGTTTATTGAAAGTTCACTCAAACTGTGAAGCCAGAGTAATTATTCCATGTAGCTGCTGTTTCGTGTCGTGTATCATGCTGCACTGCGGCTTAAGAGATTTTATGCCATTTGAGGTCTCTGTAAGAAATGTAATCCTTTCTACTGTATGACTCCACTTTGTCAGAGGATGACAAATGATTTTATCATTCATACATTTTCTTTTCTAAAAGCTGTAATGGTCCGAATTGTAATTATGTTAGCTCATATGTCTCATTTGTATAACAAAGTGGTGGATTCATAAGGGAAAGAGGGGGTCATATGACAGTCCAAGGAGTCTACTTCAACAGTGTTGTAGCCTAGTTTTTCATGTTTATCAGTATTTATTATATCATGTGTAATTTAGTATGTCTAACATTTTTATAGGTGCACTAAAAAGAATATACTATATATTTAAAATAGGGCTGTCAAAGTAAATGCAAATTCCTTTTAAGGGCGGTAATTTTTTAAACACGCGATTAATACACGCACATTCGAAGTGATGTAGTAAGCATGTTGTGGCCCTGAAGCAGAAACGGACACAGAATGGATCTTTTACATGGACAGTTTAGCTTTAAAGATCTGCGAGATGGTTTTCTGGACAAAACTGAAGTATTTTATCAACTATCTCCAAACAATCTCCAAATAATGCAGGAGCAGGCGACTCAAAACGGCCAAAGGTCGATGAATAGAAAATTAACCTTATGGTGATGACACCTTTTAAAAGTAATTGGGTGACACACAGCTTGACTTGCAGCTGTGTTGCATTCAGTGCAACTCGGAAATCACAATTTTAACAGTCTACCTCACACAAGGGCAACTATAATATCAAGAAATAAACAAATCAGGATTAATCATCTGTTTAGAGTCTATCTGGGCTTCCTAACAGCTTTAATAAGTATTATATAATGATAGATGTCCTGTTAGAAAAATAAATAAATAAATAAATACATAAATAAATAAATAAATAAATAAATAAATAAATAAATAAATAAATAAATAAATA
>JBBBVU010000007.1:20202347-20226539 GCA_037177055.1 Atherinosoma microstoma
AATAAATAAATAAATAAATAAATAAATAAATAAATAAATAAATAAATAAATAAATAAATAAATAAATAAATAATAGATAAAATAAAAATTTATATGGGATTAATCACGAGTTAACTAAGGACACTCATGTGATTGATCATGATTAAAACTTTTAATCGACTGACAGCCCTAATTTTAAAAAAAAATGCAAGGTTGTATTAAAATTGACAATCTTTTTTGTCAGGAACCATTTGTAAAGTAAACTCAGAAAATATGGTATTTTATGGTCAAATATGGTTCATGCATAGGCACTCAGTGAACACAGTGGTTCTAGGAATTCAGGAAAATTTCTTGTGGTCTGTTCAAATCAGCCTAGAACTTGATGCCCAAATATTGACACCTCTGTGCAGCACATCAGTGTTCTTTCATGTATGAGAAGTAGTGAGGACATGAGGATGTGCAGAGGTGTAAATAGATCACAGAAGTGCAGATATTTACAAATTAATCAAGGAATATGGAGTTTGCAAGTCAACTATCATCTGATAATTAGAAGATACTTGCTTTGCATTTCAAACATCAATGACATATTCCTCAGAAGGTTCAAGCTGATAAAAATTTGTTGCAAACTCTGATCCAGACCAAAGCCTTAATGCCTGCATCACCAGATTAATGAACCACACCAGATGAGCTGCTTTTCCTCTAATCTATAGCAGATGCAGGAGTAATTAATGAAATCAAAGCAGATAGAAGCGCAAATACCAACCTATGAGCGGGTATCTTGTGATCTCCTGCTATCAAGAGTACATCACACAGCTGCTTGTGCTGGAGGTAGGTCTCCATTTTACGAAATGTCTGCTCTGCATGATTTGCAGCCTGGAAAAACTCATCGGAGGAGTTGGGGTTCATTCTGGAGAAATTGCTCAGAACCAGCCTGTGAAAGATAAGAAACAAGGGAGGTGAAGAGGCATTACAGCAGTCCCCCTTTTGCCCTTTATGGAACATGGCATGCAGTGTCTTCTACAAGTGTAAAAGACTAGAATACATAAAGTTTGTCGCATTTAAAACGCCCTTTGCCTGCACAGATAATGGAATAAAACAATAAACTATGAGCAATAACCTTTACTTGAGGGGGTGGAATGAATCAGTAAATATTGATATAGACAAATTAATTAAGCAAATTCATTGTGTTCACTCCTCCTGTCCAAGCATAAAGCGAGAACAAATTAAAGCTGTACACACTTAGATAAGAAGGAAATTACTGAGAACACAACATAGCTTATTTTGGCACAGGGCACCCCTGAATCCACTCCTCCCTGTGGTGAATCTGCATCTTTCTTGTCAGTCTAAGCTGAAATTAAAACTGTTATGGACTAAAGTCTGAACATAAGTAGCTCACTAAGCACTGTTGTCCAGTGGGAACAAACAAGCTCCACAATCTATGCAACTGCTTTCCAGAGAGAATGTGCACATGGCTTATATCTGTTCCCGTGTGCCTCTACATATCTATGTGTGCATGTGTGTTTTCCAAAAAATAAATAAATAAATAAGTAACAGGGACTTAACAAGTGAACCAGCCTGTTTGTTGCAGCATTGTGGCAAGGCTGAGTCCCTGTCCCCACAGGCTGCTAGATTACACGCTGTTTTACAGGCATCCTAGTAATCCCTCACACTCATGACAAATAATGCAGCCCAGTCACTCTGGTGTCCTTCACAGAGAAAGTATGTTCATTGACATTTAGGGTTGTTTGTTAAGCTACATAAACACCCAAGCCGTCTCTCCAAGGGAATTTACTGTCATTTCATGGTCCTTCTGCTGTGTGAAGACTGATAGAGCTCAGGAAAGGAAAATGCCGCTGCTATTTAAAGCAACACTACTTATTACTGCTTATATATTGATATGAGAGCCGCATTAACCAGTAAAGTTACAGATTTGTCAATGCAAATAAAATGCTTGGCAGCACTGTGTATTGGCACACACCAAGATTGATATTACAGGAAAGACTGAGAGGGTGGTGGCTCTTATTGATGTCCTGTTTAACACACCATTATAAAGTTTTCATCCAAGCATGAAACTTTCTCTTCTTTGTTTACCAAAAGCAACAATGTTTTTCCCCTTGGGAACTGTTTATATTGCACAGCAGCAGTATCCTATAGTCTAATCTTTATTGGGGGACTTTATGTTAAACGCAGGAGTAATTTATTGCCCTGTCTTGAAATTCCCCACTGACTCCAGAGTCTTGCAAAGGAACACCAAACAAGACTGAATAAGCAATCGGGCCATAAAACTAAGATCCATTGCTTTTGTATTGGCTCCAATACATGCTATAGGGATTTTTCATGCCTACCAATCTCTCTGACACTAATTGCTTTGGTATCACATTCTCAGGAGCAGTAAATTTACTCTGAGGTGTATATTTTGCTCCTAGAAGAGGGTTGGATCATCAGAGGTATAGCCCAATTTTATTGAGGCACTAAAACCCTAGAACACGTTAAGTCAGAAAAACTGCTGTGGGGACAATGCTGCTACACTGCATTACTAAGCAGTTCACAGAGAGTCGAAGGGGCCATATAGATTCAAATTGCTGTACACAAACTAAAACAGGACATGATAAATTTACCAACAAAACTGAATAAGATGAACCAGATTAGAGCGCTCTGCTTTATTTGCCATCCTGCTTTATTTATCCCACAGCAGATTTTCTTTCATGAGCACATATCACCTGAAGTCTTGTCATATGCTCTTCACACTTTCCCAGAGCCATCTTGCCACAATGTGACTAATTGCCTTTAAGACACTGCAGTAATGCTGCATATTCACTGTGGTGCAGAGTATGAAAATTCTTTGCAGAATTTTACAATTTCATCAAGACCAGAAACCTGTTCTAAGAAACTGCTTTATTCAATCTCCGGATGCTTTTTTTCCTACAATATACAAACAAATGCAGCACTCATGAATAATAATACAAAGCAGTTATTGAAAATAAATAGATCAATGAGTCAAGATGTGCCTTCCTCAGCCCAGATTAGCTCTTAGCTGTAAATGTCAGATATGTTGGTGAAAATCTGTCTTATTCCAACCAGTGTCAATTCCATCCCTCTATAAGAAGAAAAGTCGTGCCTGCCTGGGCAAAATGGGAAATGTATCTTTCAAAATGGATTATAACAGCCATTTTCCCCAGAAGGCTTCTGAGCAGCTCGGGTTGGGTTGAGAATTCAACAATTCCTATAAAGCCCCATGCAGCATGTGCCAAGTCTGTGTATTCCATGAGACCTCTTTGTATACTTTGACAGACACTTTACTACAATTGGGCTTTATGTTGAGGGAAGTACATTCACTAACTGCAATAATGTTACTTGGGAAGTGGAAGTGAGATGAATATTCTGCACAGAAATATATATTTTCCCCTCTGCATTTTCTCTATCTCACGTGGGTTCACAACAGATTTTATTACTTTGAAGTAATTGTTGCACTGTTACACCTGCTTAGTACTGGTAATGACTTTGGACCTCTGGCTGCATACAGGGACCAAGCCCACTTGGCTTCCATAAAGTGCAGTCAGCAAGCCCTTTATGTCAGTGGGTATAACGGAAAATTGCAAAAGCTTTATTGGAAATTAAAAATGGTATTATATCTTAGTGACCATGGCGGCTGCTGCAACTTCCACCAACCAAGTTATGAAAAGTGCTGCAAACAGAGAATGTGGTTACAGTATGGGTCAAGGGAATGCATTATGTCGATGAGTGTCTTCATAGAGATAGAAAGACTCATGCATGTTTGCTGTGCTGGGACATGGGGGTGTTCTATAACTGAAAAATGTGCACATCTTAGCAGAAAATTCCTAACTGCTTTACTGATGGCCGGTTAACATTCATAGTGTATGTCGCTGATGGATTGTCCATGATTTATTTGTATTTAATTTCAGTGGTTAAAGAAACTAATTTTCATCTTGCAGCTGCTAGAGTTTATATGTACAGCATAAAGCTCCATCTTTCATAAGCACAACAACCACACGTCCAGCACACATCAGTTTGGACTGAGAAGATCAGGTAGTATTTAAAAGAACCTTCAATGTTCAAGGAAGAAGTTGGAATTTGTGTTCATAATCAAATCCTATGAATGTCATGCTTTTAATTCTTTTCAATGAGAGTTGATTTTCTACCTCAGTCCTTACAAATTCAATTGAAATCCATAGGAGGGCATTAAAAACAGTAAACAGGAAATGTCATCAACCCGTGGTGAGGGACTTAATAGTTCTATCCAATCACAAGTAAGAATTGCTATCCACACTGAACCCTTTCTGAAAAGTGAAACATCATGTTTACTGAATGCATGCTTTGATGTGGTCTTTGAAATGCTTATGTGGTTTTTCTAAACTTCTATCATGATTCCTTAAGATTATTTTCTCTTCACAGGATTTGAGGAGACACAGTTGAAGCTTAGTAGAGCTTTTTTCAAGCCCTTGGGTTGAATGTACATCACATGCATTCATTCAAGAGATCCTGTCCAACACTAGACAATGGCATCATAATGGTTCATATACCAGTCATCTACTAGCTGACTTCCTGACTGAATAACGCTGACCAAACTTCTAAAATAATTCTTTTTCCGAGTACTGGTGACTTCCTAGTGTCCTGCTCAAAATAACATGTACAAATGATAATAATGCATCTTGGCCTGGTGCGTCATACATGGTCAATAGGTGACAAAAACTCTCTGCACCTGTGTTAACTGCTTCCTGTTATTTGTACAGAGGCACTTACATGTACAGGTACAGCAAAAGAAACAAAATGACAGCCACTGTATCATTACCTCCATAACTACATATTTTTGAGACAGTTTTTCTTACAGGCCAGAAACCACACTTGTACTACAAACAATGTTTGTTTTTACTCTAAAGTTTTGATTTCCAACCATAAGCAAGTGATGCTATTGTCTAAACCAGGAAGTTATGAAGAGTAATGTGCTGTTGTATTGATGTGTTGCTAAGGCAACCAGCAAAATGGTATTGATTAAAGTTATGGCTGCATTGTGAAGTTTTTTTGCTGTTTTTTTTTCTTTTCTTTTCTGTCTTTTAGCCTTGGTTGTGATTGTTTTCTAATGTGTAAGGCTGTTGCATTACTAACGGAATATAATCCGAAAACACTTTTTGCCAATTCTCATCTTGCCCTTGAATGCCTTCCATTTTTAAAAGTGCTATGCATAGTTTTTGCATTCATCCCCATCCTTAATCCTCAAGAAGTCCATGGTTCCTTGACTTTATGCATTCAGCTATTTGTTTGAGGACACTTTTTGAGAAATGTTATGGCCCCTTGCTAATAAATTCATGATGGAAAACCTTTTTTTTTTCTTTGAATTGGTTCAATTTGGGGGGAAGAAAAGAGACTGATCCATATTCAAGCAGAAATTAGAGGATGTGTCCAGCATTTAATGTGGCTGCATGTTGTCTCACCTCTGGTCAAAGATTTGTTCAGAAGTGCAAAGATGTTCTACTTTTGCTTCATCGTTAGCGTACTGAGAAGAAGGTCTTTGCTTTACAGTATGCTGACTTGATAAGAACAATATTTTAAATTTATCGCATAAAAATCATAAAATATACAAATCCTTCAAGGTGACAATTTGAGATTACAGCAAGAATATAGAGTTTTGTAATTTATTGCATCTTAACAAGGTGTCCACTGGATGTGTCACGCATCGACCATTTAAGCCTTGTGGCGTTATGAGGCATTCAACAAATATATGAATTACTGCTGCTGACAGAGGAAGAGATGGTGGTATTTCTTTTCCAAGGCGGTGGCAAGGGAATTGAGATATCATTCAAACTAACAGCCCGCTGACTCAAGCCTCTGTTAGTGTATATGTGAGAGAGGTCAGGGTTTCTATTCTACTCAGGTTAACTTGTATCATATATTGTCTGTGAAACGTAATGGAGGGCTTATTTGGATTAGAGTCATGAGGACACAACAACTATGTATATAGTTATGTAAGGGCACAATAAATTAAAGGTGGGAAACAAAGTATTATGAGCACCATACTTACTTCATAATGTTTGATTTAACAACTCTGCAAATTGAAGCCACTTGGATGAGGAAGGTTATTCAAATTCAGGGGGATACTATGGAACAAGGGGAATGAAAACTGCAAAAACCATAACAGAAATGGCTCCCTTAGTTTTGGGGTTATCTTCAATACTCATTTATTTTAAATATATCATGTAAAATATTAACAAGAGGAGTGAGTAACCAAATTAAATATTTTTTCTTAAAAAGGCTGAAACATTTGATGGGATGGCTGGCTTATAGAATCTGTGTGAAAGAATATAATCACTGCAGGGCATACACCAGAAAAATGACTGACATATATTTTTCAGCTACAGAGGAGCAGATAAAACTTTTGTATTTTTCACAACCAGCAGAGCTGATTTCTTGATTCTGCCTGAGGGGTTGTGACAAATTATATGTCAAGGATTTATGATGTGAGACGTAATAGGGCCACCCAGCTGGTGAAGTAAATGAATGTACATTCTCATTGACATCCACACATCTGCTTAGCTACAGACGAACATGTGAGCCATGATGTGTCACACAGTCACTGGTCTAATTCAGGATACGTAGTACATCTACACATGCACTGTTTGTCCCAAAGTTACAATTAATGAGTGGCTGCATCTCCATTAAGCATGATTTTGATTAAAAAGTGGCACTAAGCTACACACAGCTGTGGATTTCCCTAAGTGTGCATAATGAAACAGGTTTTTGCTGCCTTTTCAGCTATTTATTGTGCTAAATGATCAGGAAACACAGATTTCAAAGTTGCTGACAGGGCAAATCTTCATATGAAAGGAGGAATTGAATTAAGTTCTTGTAAATTTTCTCTACAACGTAGTAAAAAATAAATAAATTCTACGTACACGGTTCAGACTGAAAAAAGACCTTCTGATAATCTAATATGATCAAATCCATAAATAAATATCACTATAATGAAAAATATCTGAGCCAAAGTTGGATTTTATGATCCAACAGAGCAGAACCTTTTCAATAATTCAGTATCATTGTCAAAATATGCTGGCTGAGCTGTATTTTACATGGCCAACATGAACTCAAGGTCCCTGAAAGCTCGAGAGTTACACATTTTTACTGTGAGGCACATCTTTTATGCATGCACTTTTCACACATAGGGACTCCAAAACATGAACATCTGCCAATTATGCCAACACGAAGAGCAGAATGTGGAGTTGACTCTGAAGCTGTATCTTAACTCAGAATAATTCATGTTCAGTTCAGGGAGCCCAACCATCTACTGCCTGTGGCATTCATTCAATCCACATTGGCACATTTTTGGCTGTAGGTAGAGAATATGTTTAGAATAGCCTATTTAATCAAAGTGGTGCCTATATAAAAACAAATGAAAAGGTTTATGTTGATCGTTCATTTCATCATCAGGTGCAGGGAACAAAAGCACCAGGGAATCACTGAAGCTTAAGGACCAATCACCTTAGAATGTCACAGACAAGATAAAAGGAGAGTTGCTCTTTTCATCTATCATGTGAGGTGCTTTTAGTTTTTTTTTTGCCAGACACACACAGACACAAACACATGCACACACATTTCTACCTTGTTTACTTCATGGATGAAGATGTAGGATCACAGAACAGTCAGGGAGAAACATAATATAAAGAGGCAGAGGGTGGGATTTATCACTGGAAAACTAGTTTCAGAGAGTTCAGTATAATGATTTGCAAAAAGATTTTGATCCTGAGCCAACCACTAGTGATGATAGCTTTTAGCTCATAAAGTGGACGTAGCTGTGGCTGGCTGTCTAGATAATTCATGTGATTGCACTTCTGCTTCTTTTTATAGGTCCAGAACCTGTAACATGATGTCATGATTCTTTTCCACTATCCATTTTTAACTGAATGGAAAAATGCATTAGTCTACTATGTAAAAACTAAATACCCAAAGGAACCAAGAAAAGACATACTGTGAGTGGTATCTGGACCACAACACAGACAAGAAGATCCCAGCTTTCAGTCCACTAAATAATTAAAAGGATGTTTTATTGGTTTCTGCTGTGGACAGTGAGATGGAGCTGTCCCCAGGTGAGCCATTGTGGCCAACTGGAAGAAGATAGCTGTGCAGATAATTTGGTCTGAGCTTAATTAAAAAATCTTTATGCAGAAGGGCACTGTTAATATTAGGCAAAAATCTAGAAGGTTCATTTTTCATTTTGTCTAAAAAACAGAAACAGACTGAAGAATTACTGTTAATGCAGTATAAATATATATATTAATTATATATATATAAAAGCAGGTTTATGATCATCAATGAAACAAAACTATTACTTTTTAATGATGGGTTGTTGCCTCAGGCCTCAGACTTTTTAATTTAAAGTTTATCATGTAGCAGCAACTATCAGGTCTGAGTAGGACTTCTCATTTAATAGTCAAAAAGCATCTGATATTTGGGTTTTCTTTCTTCTATAGTCCTCAAAAGAAAAGCCAAATTCCCCAAATAGCATCCCATAATCTGTTACATGCTTACTGACTATTAAATGTAAAAGGCTAATCAGACATCACTGTCCATGCCTGCTAAGTTCTAATACCTATTAACAGCCATACCTTTCTCTGGCCTCCACCTCTGCAGGCTCCTGTGTGCTGCTTTTCACATCTTCCTGGTCAGGGTTTGTGTCCTCCTTTCTTGTTGCACTGGGAGAAGAGCTGCTCTTTGAAGACTCCTCATTGACCTGGAGGCCTTGTATGGTGCTTTGCTGATGATGCCATGATTGATGACCCGTCCTGACATAGACTGGTGTGGGCCCTGGTGTTGGCGCCAAGATGCTGTGGACTGGGCTGTTAGTCTTCCGCAGTGCTCCAACGCCTCTTTCCCGTGAGTGGCTCTTCAAGCGTCCCTGGACAGGCGTTCCTCTGTGGTCCAGGCCATCCTGCTGGATGTAGCCTCCCACACCACCAACGCCACCCCCTCCACCGCCAGCAGAACCTTGGGATGAATGGCTGAACCAGCGCCAGCGGAGCCTGAGGATCTGTTTCACGTCAAACTCTTTCTTCCCTGACACAGACATCCTCCTCTGGGTTTGGAGACGAAGGCAATGGTACGTTGAGTCCCCAAAAACATGGAGAGCAGAGGAGAGAACAGCCTTGATTTCAGTCTTCACTGACTACAATGTGCCTCTTCTCTTTCGTTATTGTCTCACTACTATCATGATCACCTCCTCCTTTGTGAATTACTCCTCCATTGTTCTTTTTGGTAGAGATGGAAAGCGGCTTTCTGCAGTTTTTGTTCCTGTGCCTGAGACTGCTACCCTCCCTTCAACTCTCCCTCTCTCTGTCTTTTTCTTTCTCTCCTTCCCTCCAGTGCTGCTGCTGTTTCTGTTTGCTGCTGCTGCTGTGCCGCTGGAGCTGAGTTAATGCACACGCATGATCCACACTCCCTCCCCTTCGCCTCCTCTGTTTCGCTTTCTCTCTCCCCCTCTGCT
Organism: Atherinosoma microstoma; assembly: GCA_037177055.1. NCBI lineage: Eukaryota > Metazoa > Chordata > Actinopteri > Atheriniformes > Atherinidae > Atherinosoma > Atherinosoma microstoma. The sequence goes on from JBBBVU010000007.1 coordinate 20,211,817, forward strand.
TGTCTCTCCAATGAACACACTTGCACACACACCACACACACTCTCCAACAACCAGACACATATACTCTGGAATCAAAATGAGAAAATCTCACAAGCCCTTCCTATACCCCTCTGCTGCTCCTTTGTGTATGTTTCTGTATGTGTCAGTGATAACGTGGCTGCCTGTTCTTGCTGCGAGGGGGAGGTGGGATATCTTGGAACCAGGATGATGAGGTCACACCTTAACAAAGTAAATCGCTGCTTGCTAAAAGAGAACCAGAGGAAGACTACCAAATAGTCTGTACTATTTACACGCAATCCATTAATGTAAGTAAACAAAGAAAAAGGGACGTGTTAATATGGCTCATGAATACAAAACACACGTCAGCTCATGTCGTCAAAGGCAGGAGAAATTAATTTCACACCAGCACACATCTGTGCAGTCTGCTATTCTCACATCAAATAGACTCCCATGGGGGAATGTCTCAATGTAGGTAGCCATGCAGAAAAGAATATTCTCCTTCAGTCACTGTCTTGAAAGCCCCCTGTGATTACAAGTGAAAAACTACATACTGATGAACCTTCAAGGTCAGTATGCTGCCTGTTTCACACAGATGGAACATTGGAAAATTGTTTTGTTTTTATTTTTTCTTTCCTTTTTGACATTTTACTGCTGGACCCTACTTCTGCATTATGCTCATACCGCACCATTGAACATAACTGTAACACTATTTCTGGACCTCAACTTTAAAGTAGAAATCAGAGAGAAAAAGTGCACAGTAAAGTAATCTGGAGACATGTCATTAATTCTGAGAGCATCACCAACACGTGCAATGTATGAATTAGAGTGGAGGTATGGTTTATGGGGTTCTGTCAGCTGGATCTTCGTGCTTTAATACATTTGTTGTGACCTGCTGTCAAAAGAAACTATATATCTCAATGGGACTTGATTTTTCAAAAGAATTGTGAACTACAGAATTAATCTGAAGCCTCATATCTTTTTGACAGGACATAACATCTGGTCAGTGTTTATGGATATCTCTAAAGAACTGTATCAGTGTTAATGTTTTTCACTTTAGCTCTCCATTAACTGTTTTCTTGTGGTTTTTATCACCATATAACCAAAATAAACCCAGCTTAACTTTTATTCCCATGAACATAAATGCAAATGATAATGTAGCCCTCTCTTTGTTGTCCTATTTCCACTTCTATGACAAAGGAAAGAGGAGAGCCTCGCACTTAAATTGCTCTTATCCGCCTACACCACCTACCACAGCAGATTTGAATTCAACCAGCTATCTTATCTGCATCATCTTTCAAAATCATAACTGCCCATGTTATTTGCTGGGTTAGAGAGACATACATTTGATTTGAATTGTGAAATATGTTTAATTATCCTGAACTCACACTGACTGGACATAGGCTCCATTCCCTGGTTAGAAACAAAGCTTCTTATTTTTACTCGCAAAACCTGAGACTGCTTGAGTGGTTCAATCCTTCCAACTAAATTAAACTTTACTTCTCTTACTTTACCTTTATTTTCTCCATGCCATAACACTGTTACAGTAAGGATATAGGTTTAGATTTAAAAAGAGACTAATTTCCCCAGGACTACTGTAAGATCATGAATACTCAGGTCAATGCATTATTCAGGTCAACTGAACTATGGGAGGTTAAAAGATTACATTAAGCTTGTGGATAATTTTCTGCTTATACTTAAGTATACATACAAATAATGCAATAGCAGTGGATGAGCTTAGAATATCATTTTTACCACCAAGAGACAAAAATGCAGAATTATTGATAAGTGCTTTCTCTGCATATAAAATATAGATACAGTATATATTTTAAAAAAATGCTTATGTTATTTGGACTGGTGTACAGCTGCTTCTCTGCAATAGGAATTTCAGATCATTGAAAGATTTTATTCAACTCTGACAGCATTAAATCAGTGTCTCACGGGTTTCCTTTGACTCTGCTGGAACAGATGCTAATTTTTGGTGTACCTCATGTCCTTCCCCTTTAAGATTAACTGTTTCACAACAGAAATATTAAAAATAATAATAATAATAATCTTTACTCATACAATCATCAAAAGTATAAAGATGCATAAATGTGCATTGTTTGATTATGATAACCCCTAAACATTTGGCACATATATTTTGTGTAATTGCACTAAGTGATATTATTACCATTTTTGCTGTGTTCCACATTAAGATGCAGTGCATTGTGTTCCAATAATATTTTATTGACCACTCTGCTGTTATTCAGCACTGGACACTGTTGACTGCAGGTATTTCAATGTGAATAGCAATTTTAATTAACTGCATAAAATGATTAAACAAAATGTTTAATTAATGCAAAAGTTTCTTGGTTTTATTATGATAATTTTCAAACAGTCCTATTGGTGCTACACTCCTTGAATTAACTGCATGAACACATGAACCTAGAATCCACTTAGGTTAACATTTGAATATTTTTGGGTGTTGGACATAGGTCCTTCTACTATGACCCATGTGTTTATTTATTTATTTTATGTTATTTAACCAAATACATGAAAATCTTCTTATTCAAAATCATATTTTAAAGTATGTCACATATATGATGTACTGATTCAGAACATAGCAATAATTAATCTGGGAAAAAAAGGAGGAGAGGTGAGGGCAATTCCTCCAAAAATTTCTCACTATCAGTAAAAGTAGGCTTGTAAAGTGTTTATGCACATTTTCAAAATCTCCATTAGCATTGATACATCACACCCAGCACATTAGAATTGGTTCTTAAGGAAAGCACTCATATTAGACGCCATCTAAATGTCAAGTGCAGGTGTAAAATCATCATAAAAGCCTATTGGAGTAAGATATGACCTAATGTAAGGTAACAAGCCATAATACCGGGTCACCTGTTTTACATTTACAGGAGTCAAGGACACCATCTGGTTGCTCTCTGCATGACACAAGTGATGTCAGAGTCATGTGGTAAACTACATTATCAACCAACATCTGCCTCCTCTGAGAACATACGTTAATGTCTTCCTAGATATTTTTCAAGTGTGCACTGAAGCTCAGATTTTACCTGCAATCAAGGTGTTATAGAATACTTCTTTAAAAAGTCAACTCTAGCCTTATAAACTACTAAAATTAAATCTACAAAAAACGGCAGAACTATCAGAACTACATGTTCCCATGATTGTCAGATATTTAGAATAATAATCATCTATAGCTAATTGTCAAAGGACAATGTGATTATTTTTATTTTACATTTTGCTCACAAGGTTAGTCTGTAGATAATTTAGAGTATACTTGTGAAAGACATTAAAACATGAATGGGATCCCCGTCCACCCTCAGCTACAACTGGCAGGGACAAATAAGAGGCTGCAGCCTTTTAAAGGCAGTGGAAACAATCACTGCACTGCATATAAAATAAGACTTAAATGGAAAAAAATATCAAATTATTTGTTGTGAACATGTATCCTAAAATTTGGTGTACCCTTTCATACACTAAGGAAGTCAGCAATATGACGATAGACATATTATGGCTGAACCAGTGGAAAATGGTAGCTTCTGGATCGATGGCATCTGGACACAACTGAATAAGCTGCAGCGTTTAATGTGTCAACATTTTTAAAAGACATAAAAAAATCAGCTTTTTTTGCCACCATTTTCCTCTGTCTTGAGGGAGTGAAAGTATAAACTTACGACAATCTTCTTGACATAATTGAAGACATGAATTCCATTCAATAATCTCTTTTCTTACCTGAAAAACCAATGCTATGTTTTCCTTGGCATTCAAACGGTGAAAGAAACTTCTAAAATAAATAGCCAACAGAGACGATCTGCTTGACCATTCTAACTCTCCTGTCCGTTGTCCCTCTTTCACTACAAATGTGTTTGCTCCTCCAGAAAGGAAAGGGGCACTTTCCTCTTTAAAAGGAAACTCCTGTTAATTTCCTTCCTCTGCACTACAACAATTGCATTCAAAGCAACCAGGAAAACTGGAATCACATCCTGTGTTTGAGGCTGTTTTCACAAAGAAATAACCCAGAAACTGTTTCTCTAATACTATTGTCAAAAAGACTTTGAACTGCTGCCTTTTATAACTATTGTCTTCTTTATGCCAAATGAGTTTTAGAAATAGCATGTTTTAAAGTAACATGTAATTATGTACATTTGTAAAATTTGTGCAACAACAAAAATGTGGTAAATTATTTATTTGAAGTTTTAAAAAAAATTAACAAAATTCAGTGAATGTACTTTGTAGCTGAACCATGTTTAATTATTGTATGAGTCTATCAATAGAAGGTGTATTTGGTTAATGAGGAAATGTTTAGCTAGGTAAATCTAGCATTTCAAAGGACAGCGAATCATTCGAAATTCTGAATATACTTGCTAAAAATAAAGCCAAATAGAGAAATTAAGATGATCAGCATGCTAATAATTTGGTATAGTAAAGTCATGAGAATGAGCCCACACTGCTGTAAAGAAGCAGCAAAATAAAGTCTTACTATCAAGCTTGAATGTTGCCAATGTTCAGTAGTGCTGTTGCTTATCACATCACAGCTGTTGCTTATGGTTTCCTGGCAAGCCCACTTTTGAATTTGTGTGAATACTCAAATGTTCTTTCTAAGTTGTAAGGGTTGAAAGATACTGTAAAGATGTTAGCTAGAATGACAGCAGGCATAATAGAAGTTTTAACAAAGAAAAAAATGTATTAACCAAAGTTCACACAAAAGAAATGGTCTTATATCTGAAGGTGATCTTTTCATCTTTATAAAAAAAAAAAACTTTTTTTCAACTACAATCTTTGTCATTTATAGCAATGTGACGATAAAAAGGGTTTCTCTCGTGAATTTACAGAGAAATTGGACCCAATTCTACCACTCACCTTAGCTCTGTGCAGTTTTTCAGCCCTATCCACAAAGTAGCTATGTTGTATCGGCTCAAAAATGGCATTGTGGTTAAGATGCTGAAAATCACCTTTGCTCATTCTGACCAAACAGAGGAGGTCCAGGACTGTATCAGTGTGCATAGCATAATATCTGCAGTTTTCCCTTATGTGTATAGATCAGTTCATGCTTTGTGTTTACCCTATTTGGCCCTCAAATGGCGGCCCGCAGGCCGAGCCTCAAATTTCTTGCCCCCAAGCTGTAATCCCTTCACTATCGTACAGTTTACCATTCTCCGTCCCACAAACAGCTGAGAGATCAGAGCGCTGTGTCGCTGCTCTAAGTCCAGCCTCATAACGTATGTCAAATGATATGACTGGTTCTTCTGTTTCGTTTCTTGCTAACGTGATTGGCTGTTCCCGCTGTCACTCATTCTGTTGAAAACGCCTGCGGTGCTAGGTAGCGGCAGAGTTCAGAATGTAAAGAAGCAAAGCAAAGAAAGGAGGACACCAGGAAGTATTTTGGAGTGAGTTAATCCAAAAGTTTAAATCACAAAAAAAGGATTATTCTCAGATGCTATTGAGTCATTAATAATGATATTGATAAGTTACTAATTAAATAATCTTTTTTCCTCAGCAAGAATCATTGTGATATTTTATCTGGTGAATTAAAGGTGCAGTTTAGAAAGAGGAGGAAGAAAGTCAGGTGGAAAGACAGGATCACAGCAGGTGAGCTTTAGTACTCAGAGATGTGACTGTGGGTAAACAGTTCATTGAAATGTTGTCAAAGTCATAATGTTTGATACCAAAGTGTTCACCTGACCTTCACATAATGTTGTACAAAATTAAGACGATGTTTATGTGGTTCAGATCCCTGAAAAAAAGATAATAACTTTAACATGTTTTCAATTAAAATGAGAATAATAATGATATAAAAATGAACATTTTCTGTTAATCATAAACAATTGTAATGAGTCAAATTGATCACATCTATTTTTTTTATTAATACCATGAGGATAATTATGTACTAAATAAAAATAGTTTATCATTTTGTTTTAAATTAAAACTTTTAATGGGCACATTTTGTCCCATGTGGTATCAATAGGTTAATTTGGTCAGGTGACAGAAGTGAGGCTTACAGGTAGTAATGACAGGACCAGATGGAGGCCGACAGACAGGTGGAGAGGCAGGGTCACAGGTGGGGTCTCAAACTTTTGCTTGTTCAGATTTTCTGTCCACTTTAAATGCTTGATATAGCAAATGACCGTTTAGCAAAAGTGGAAAAAAACACATCTTACAGGGACCTTAGAGAACAACTTTTACATCCCTACCAATGTCTGAATCAAACCTACGCCCTTGTCCTGAGATCTTTGGTAACCTATCTTTGTCAGGGTTTTATGGAGGGTTTGATTCTTTATGTTACACTGAAAGAGACTTTCATTTTATTTTAGCACCTGTTTGTTTTTTTTTAATTACCTTTATAATAGCAGAAACACATTTTTGGTCTTTTATTGAGGTTCTTTTTATCTATATTTAAAAAGAAAAACGTTCCTTAACCCCCTCCAAAATATTTGCACTTGTTTTGTTTTGAGTGTTCATACAAATTTATTTCTAAATGAATCATGCATTGTATTTTTCTTTTGAATATACTGTGTCTATTATCATGTGTCGTGGCTTGTAGGATTTTAAGATTTGTATTTGAGTACCTGTGCCCTATGTATTTGTGCCACATGAACAGTTTGAAAAGTGCTATAGATAGTCTGCAAAACATGCTAGCTATGGTAAACATAATCATCAATTGACGTATTTCTAATTAAAATGACAGCAGCTTGAAGCAAAAAAGAATTTATTCATTGGCTATATTTATTAATTTATTGGCATCACTGAGGCAGGATCCGAGGGATGCAAAAGACTTGTTTAATCATCAGCTTTCTATTCTATATAGCAGTGGTTCTCAAACTTTTTGAGACACGACCTCCAAGATAACATGTTGGTGTTCGTGAAAATGGGTCACCCTGTGGCCATCCTCTAAATGTAAGACTGAAAATATCGGAGTCATCATAAATAATGAGGATAAAATGTTTTTTTTGGTGGATCATATTAACAGCTGTGACAAAGCATCCATATGCCAAATCTCAGCTTTTCTTGGCAAGATATGCCCATAATAACTTTGTTATTTGTTATGTAAAAAGTCCTAAATGTAAGACTTGAAAACTATCAGAAAGTTCACAAATAAGGAGGATAAAGTGGTTTTTGGTTGATTTAGTTAACCGCTGTAACAAAGCACCTCCATACCTAAAATCAGCTGCCAAATTCAGATTTTTAATACAGTATGACTAATAACTTTGTTTATTTATTAATGCATTCAAAATTAATTTGAAGTTCTTTCACAGATCTCTGCATTAACTTGTTAATTTTGACAAATTTAGCTGAAACTTTATAGATTTATAGCTCCTAGGGACTTTTTGCTATCCTAGCTTTTCTGTTAGGAAAAAAAGGGTAAAATGGATTTAATAAGCATCAGGTGTTTAAATTTAAAAGGCAATTTCACTATTTTCACTAAGTGACAAAACATGTAGGCTGATGAGTGAGAAAAATCTAACGTTTTTGGATTACACCTGTTGTATCCAGTTTCCCCTCTAAATCTGTTCCCCATTCAGCTAGCCATGAAGCCCCATCCTGTCCACAGGAGAGATAAATGCATTCTTGAAAAATGGACTTCTTCATGTTACTCAATAAAATTATGTCGCTAACAATAACAAATAGCCAACTGTAATGTACAAAATAAAAACCATTATCATGGTTAAAGATTTTTCAATTTAAATGCAGATTTTATGTGAAAATGATTGCTTGATAAACAGTGTTGGGCAGGTTACTTTTAACATTTAATATATAGTAAGGCCTAGTTATTTCCCTAAAAAAGTAACGCGGTTACAGCATTATAAAAATAACTAATTACTCTGGAAAAGTAATCATTCCGTTACTTATTTTTAAAAACATGTTCAAATATGTGCCTTTAATGGAACTTCAAATTCATGTTCATTCATAATAAAACTGAACATTAAATCTGATTAATGAATGAAAAGGAAAATTTGTAGAATAAGTTACTAAGAAAAATCAAAGACTCTAATCTCAGGCTGATGGATGTTGTGCCTTCATCTCTCCCTTCTCCTCCTCCTCCGTGTGTGTATGCATGCTGTGTGCATGTATTTTCGGTTGCGCACACGGACTTTTATCATTGGTCTGTTAAAGCAGGAGCAAGACCAACCTGGTGATTGCAAATTCATTGTCAGATATTGTTCCCCTGTGTTTAAGAAGGAAGACAGATTCACACAACTCTGAAATTCATACTGCTCACTTGTTACCTTTTAATAAATAAACCCTGATATTTTCAAACTTCTGGGTCATAACTGGTCAGTTATAGGAGAGGGAACACATCCTGATGAATGGGGCAGCGCTTTTGGCAGGGGAGCTGGAGGGGAAACGGATCTCGACGGGGAAACTGGACTCGACACAACACCCCAAGGCCGACCCAAGCCTCCAAGGGGCCCCTAAGCAAAACTTGAATTTGGGGCCCTTTATTATTGTCAGTAATAATGAATGATTAATGTTCATTCACATCCCTACCATAAACTTATTTCATTTTCTAATCTGTAATTACATTTTCACTTGTAAAACTATATGCGAGTTTACAAACAAGTCAGCACCTCTCCTTACTGGCCTCACAGAGAAACACTAAAACCCGAAAACAAAGGGATTCCCTGCTAAAACGCATAGGGGTAACAAGTTTGTCCCATTTTGGCTACTGAATTCAAAGATGGTGATGCAACATGGCAGCTTTTAGTTGTGTACGCCGTAACCTTTGTATTTATAAATAACTCATTCTAAGCTACAATAACACTTTCATGTGGATACGATTGTGATTAGACTAAGATCAAATATGTATTTATGAAAGTGATACTTGATTTTTGCAAATATAGCCAAATTAAAAGCCAAATTAGTAACACACTGTTCCTTAAAAATAAACTGTAACAGCAACGTGCAATAATGAAGTACAATAAAAACTAGAACTGCAATTAAAATCACTTAATAAACATTACCTCATTCATATGTCCTCTAAATGAAAATAAACAAAAATCTACACAAACAGACTATCAATTATAATAAAATATATTTTAAAAATCTATTAATAGTGATGTAAATGGACAGGTGTTCATCTGCTGGACCTTTCCCCCTTGACTATTTATCTGTCGTGGAAGCTTCAGCCATCATGTCTTTTAAAGAATAATACATTCTCCTTTATAGGCAGCGGCCTTTTGAATACCTGATCTGTCCTGTCTGAGTCCGGGAGGAAAGATGGTCACTCAGCTGGGTAAACTGGTGGAGCTGTTGATTCATGGTGAAAACTGAAGTTACTGAGGACGTAGATGTGATATCAACCTCAGTGACCACTGAAGAGGGACTTTTAGGGAAATAAAACTAATATTTTTGGACTAAATTATTACCTCAGAATTTCCTGTAGTGCACTGAGCAACCACAAAGTGTGTTTTGTTGTCAACTCACCAGGTACATCAGCAGGGATGAGGGGGAGAGGCAGCACTCTGCAGAGGATGGAGATAAACCCAAGATGAGGGGGAAAAAAGCCCTCCATGTTAGATGTCATACTGGAAAAATATAAAACTCTTACTCCACTGTGTTTTTCCTTATAATAAGAAAAATAAATCTGCCAGTAGAACAATTGAAAACTGCTAGAGAACCTTAAAATGATATGTATTAGTCCCCTGTCATATGTTTGCATCTTATAATCAATCTTTGTCAGATAATTAGACAAGACAATAAATGTGTACAGTGACGGTTTTTTCTTCACCTGATACTTCATCCTGGTCTAAGCCTGAGAAGGTGGACTGTCCCTGGACTGATTGACTGCCTCTATGAAACGACTTCAACAGATACAGAGCTCCTGGGGAAGCTTCATATAACTTGTGAAAAAGAGACAATTAACATAAACAACATATCTTCGTCTCTGAATCATTAATACAAACACATGTAAAGCAAGCTCGTCTGCTAGCAAATTTTCTTTATTAGCTAAACGTTTGTTATATGTTGTTTTTGAAAGAAACATTTTTTTAAATGGACCCAGAGTAGAGAAAACTAACCTTATTCAATGTTAAGGCTCAGTATTACACGGACACAAAAATCTTAGATTTTATAGTAAGCTAACTAACCTACAAGTTAAAAGAGAAAATCCTCCTGTTATTAACTAGCCAACTAATTAGCTTTTACAAGCTATACTCCACCAGTTTGAACAAAATGTCAGATATTCAGGGACTTTTTTAACTTGAGGAAACTTACCTATATCTTGCCGTTTTTATCCTCCTTCTCATTTTCCATCTTCTTCTCTGAAGGATAAGTCCTTTTTGCTACATTGTTTTGTTATTCCACCTCCTCTTTAAACGCGCACCAGCTTCATGCCTGGCTGCACACGTTAGCAGTACCTGTAGAGAAGAGAAGCACCAGCTGTGCTCAGTTTACATAATACCGAGTTTTTGTAGAATGATATACATTTGATCATATGTTATCAAATGTTTGTTTGAATCATCACTCACACGTGTAAAAAATATTAATAATTGAAAATAATGAATACATTTTAAAGTTTTTAGAAATTAACTGTTCTTGGGGCCACCTAGTGGTGACAATCACTTTATGGCACATCACCTACTCTGCTCCACCCCCACAGTTGGTTCGGTCCAACACGCGCGCAACATGTATCAGGCTTTGGTCCTACTTATTAGAGCTCTGGTCTGACTGTCAACAGGTAAGAAATGTGCCATTTAGTTTAACTACAATAACTTACTGAAAACATAACATCTAAAAAATATACCTATTGCAGTGTTTGGTAAATGTACCTGTTTGACCCACTGACTTTTGTGGAACTGTAACTACATTTGCAATAATAACAGCTAATGATGTGTCAGTCAGCTAGAACTTTGACAACCCTTCAACCTGACAGTAGCTCGCAGTTAACAGTCACTATACAGATGCGATGTTGTTTAAGTAAAGGAATCGAATGTTATATCTCTCTATGACATGAATCTGACAAAAAAGTTGCAGATCATTTTGTGCATCATTGTACTCTTCAGGGAGAAAGCAAAAAACACACTTGAGTCAGTGTGATATTTTAGTTTTAGTAGTAGTTTATTCTCCTACATTGCTTAATATGCATGCTTCTGGAAACATGCGCACACATAAAGTTGTATCTTGCTGACCTACTGCATCCCTGTCAGTGCTGGGATGCTCTTTAGACCTGCAGCAGTAAAACAACATAGTAGTAGCATAAAATAAATAAATAACAGCAACCAACCATTTCAACCAAAAGCTTTCCTAAATAAAAAAAATTCTTCAGCTGCTTTTTAAAAGAATCCACAGAGTCAACCAGACGAAAGGACAGAGGTAAGTCGTTCCAAAGTCTGGGAGCTACGGTTGGGAAAGCCCGCTCTCCTCGGGTTTTAAAGCGGGTCTTTGTGACCTTCAGGAGGCTCTGGCCTGAAGACCGAAGGGTGCGCCCTGAGAAGTAGGGACACAGTAAGTCCGCAATATACTGGGGGGCCTGACCATGCAATGCTCGGAAAGTCAGGATTAAAATTTTAAAATCAATACGAAATTTGACTGGAAGCCAATGAAGACTGGATAAGGTGAATAAAGTGTTCTTCTCTGTGTCACTTTAGAGCATTGCAAACAATTTAGTTTGATAATTGATCATTTCAAAAGTATGAATTTATATTTATAGGTCCTCAGCATTTTTACATAACACTTATCCTACTCATAGTGTATGTAATGTGTGTTATTGCTTTTTTACTTTGCTGTGTGAAATGTCTATTTCCAGTGTTTTACAAATTAAGTGATAAAGTCCAAAGTGTGTCTCTTTGTCGTTGGTAAACAAGGGATAAGTGTCAAATAAACAAATTAAAATTTAATTGGATGAACATTTCTACCAACACATCCACCCTTTCTTATAATACAACCTTAACATCAAATGAGCCAACTGATTCCAGAAAGAAGACAAATTCGATAAATCTGTTTATTAAGTTTATTTGGCAGAATGTACACAGAAGAACAGACCAAAAAAATAAAGCTCTCCATCATATCTGATCAATGCTATGTAGCTTTCGATCATCACAGAACTTATCTGCAAATAAATGACATCAAAAAGTGACAGTTTATTTGTGGCATTTCTTTATGTAAGCAATAGGTGTATACAGAGAGAGTGACAAAATGAAACAAAATACAGAAGATCAGTGAACTGTGAAAATGACACAGGATTAAGAGACCTGTTTAAAATAAACAAAGCTAATTCATATTTTGTTTTAAATGGCATTGAATTTAAACAAATACTTTTTTTAAAATGAACAGAAAAGTACTTGCAGCACTTCAGAGAATTTCCAAACAGTGATTGTCTTTGCAATTATGCTATATACATGATCACTCTTTAGAATGTATTAAAAAGAGCCAGTTCTATCTTGTGAAAATATGCTTCTAAAAAGATTATATATTATCAAAGCTTGAAAATAACACCTTTTCATACGTAAAAAAAAAAAAAATTAACTGTTTATATGTGTGTTTGGATTTATAAAGAAAATCATCCTTCAAAGATGGATCAAAATAATGTAAGTGTCTGTTCCGTGCAATAGACCCCTAGATACAAATATACCACACCCATTCATTCAAAACATTAATTTAATATAATGCAACCTGACAGTGACAAACCCTGTAACAAGTATTGGTGATAATTTTGTGAGATGGCATATGTTCAATAAATCTGTACTATGTACAAAAACAAAATTTATTATTACAATACAAATTAATCTTATTTACAGTTTTAACTAATTTAAACAATCTCATGCACTCAGGCCTATTTCTTAAAAAATGAGTTGTAATTAACAAAACTGAGATAACTATGCATGTTCCTCTTAGGTCTTAAAGAATCAAAGTTTAAAAGTTTATTTTATTGTATTTGAGTGTACATGAGATAGTTTAATTTGCCTCAAAATCACTTTTTTGGTGAAACTGATAGCTCAAGTTTTGGGAACCTGAAACCACCTCTTGAACCACTGTCACTACTTGAGGAAGAAGACAATCTTGATTTTTTAGAAGGTACAGAAAGACCTGCACTACCCTCTACACCTGCTTCACTGTCATTTCCAAGTGTCACTTCATATGAGCCCTTTGACTTTGAACCAAAACCTCCAAATGTGCCAAACTTCAACTTGCCTTTCTTTCCTTTGACCTTGCTTTTTCCCAGATCCAGTGAAATGTCACCACCCTCAGCTTCTAAGTGAGCAGAAGGAGAACTAACTGCAAGTGACCCCTCATCACTCAGAGAGGAAGACCGGTGTCTTGATTTTTTAAATAGATCCAGTGAGGCTGATTTGCTTTTAGTTGATACACTGAGTCCGGAATTACCTTCCAGATCTAATTTTCCTCCCATTAGTTCACCAGAATGTATGCTAAGTTCTTTAGAGGGATTACTCCCTTTTCCACTTGCACTAAGTTCTGCATCTGGTCCATGAAGATCACCTGTACTACTGCCCTTTGCTTTTGATTTGCCAAACAATTTTGGCATCTTTACCTTTACTTTGCCTTCACGATGTCTCAGTTCTGGACTGGGAATCTCAACATTTTGTGAACTGACTTGGCAACTGACTGATGGTGACTGAATGTTTATATCTCCGCTTCCTGTTAGTTTTGATTCAGCTTTTCCTCCACCTTCCTGGCCTGCAACATCAGGCAGTAAGATACCAAATTTTGGAACTTTGATTTTGGAAAATGTTATTGCATCCTCTGGATACTGAAGACCGCCAGTTGCCCTTCCAGAAACGCTTGCACTAATTTCTGGACCATCTTTCACACTTGGCATTTTTGTACTTGGAGATTTTACTTTCATACCTGGCCCTTCCAAATGAACATGCATATTGCCATCAGTGCCAGAACCATCAATGGCAGTGTTCAAGCTAGCAGATGGCAAATCTAAATCAGATGATTTCAATCCCTCAGATAAAGATGCATCGCCTTTCAGTTTTGGTGATTTGATATCCAACTCCACATCAGGAAAATGTAACTTTCCAAAAAGAGGCTTCTTTACTTTAGTTCCCTTGACATTGATGTTAGGATCACTCAAGTCTACTTCTGGTGTTTTGATGTCAACCTCTGGTTTCTTGGCCTTTCCTTTCACTTTAGGAAGTTTAAACTTTCCCTTTTTCCCCTTTACATTAATATCTATGTCAGGGGCATCAAGACTTGCTTCAGTATCTGGAAATCTAACATCTGTTTTGGAACCCTTTGTTCCAAAACCAAAAGCAGGTGCCTGAACAGTGGATTCAAGTCCTTCAAGTTCTGGAGATTTCATTGCAAATTTAGGACCTTTGAACTTAGGAAAGGAAATACCTGTTCTTTCAGAATCTTGGCAGATGCTCGCATTAGCACCTTTCATATCGATATCAACCTTTGTACCCTTCATATCAATGTCAGGAGCTTTTATGTCTCTCATTATCTTTGAAGATGAAACATCAACATCTCCTTTTACTTTTGGCCCTTTTAGACTGAAGTCCACATCTGGAGCCTCCATTTTTGGACCCTTAATGTTCAGTGATGGCATCTTTATTTTTGGCATTTCAAAACCGCCCTTTGATCCTTCAATGTCAACTTCTGGACCCTTGATGTCAAAGTCTGGTGTTTTCAGGTCTCCTTTGATCGTTGGAGCTGACACATCCATATCACTTTTGAGATTGGGACCTTTCAAGTTGAAATCCACATCTGGCATGGATAATTTTGGTCCTGAAATTGTTGGCATGTTGAATTTGGG
>JBBBVU010000007.1:20239865-20267121 GCA_037177055.1 Atherinosoma microstoma
ACATGTATCTGTTTTGAATCGTTAAATACAGAGGCGTACCAAACCGTGAGCACTGTATCGAACAATACAACATTTTTGTTGTCCTCTGATGATGTGCTCAATGTCAAAAGCACAGTTCTGCTTTCGATTACTCCGCCTAGGCTGCATCATCAAGCGCAGATCCACAGAATGCTACCAACATGCACTCAGTGAACAGGGGTCGTGTTAACCGAATACTTTCCATCATTGATTGTTTTTATTAAATTAATGATGGAAAAATCTGATGACCATCCGTCATTTTGACAGATTACTGCATTGAATTGAAATTAACTTCAATAAAATTAAAAGATAAAAAAGGCATTAAAATCTATTTTTTGTATCGAAAAAATATTGAACCGTAACATTAAAGTACTGAACCAAACCGAACCGTAAATTTTGTGTATTGTTGCACCCCTAATAGATATGTATATAAACGTATATTTTTTGTTGTTTTTTTGTTTTGTTTTGTCTTCCCTAAAGAATGCATTGTTATTAACCTTTTGAATGTTTGAATGAGTCTCATTCATATATAGCTGAGATAAATGTCAGCCGGTACATAGTTGTCATTATTTTTGTGTGGAGAGACTTGCACCACAGCAGCTGTGTACACTCTGCAGCCTTTGCTCTTGTTACAGAGACATGTTAAACAGGCTGCCATGTCAGGAGTTATTCAGGTCCCAGCTGACTAGCAAGATAGAATTTGCCTAGATCACTGATGCACAGAGAATAACAACAAAACTTTAAATGGCATTTTCATATGTATAACAATACATGTATTTCTTGTTGATGATCATATTTAATTGAATCAATTCAAGATAATATCAAAAATTGCCCCACCCTCTGCTCAATGCTGTGGTGAGACTCTACACACCAACACAGATGGAGGTATTGCAGTAATGTGAAATGTGGTCACCAAGAGTGGGAAAAGTAGACAAAAACACATGATGGACTTGCCATACCACACTCTACCACACAGATCAGGTAGTTTTGCCCCTGGTCCTTGCTTGCAGAGGAAGCAACTCACAGCACAACCCCACCCAGGCCTCCAGTCACACACATTCCTTGATAGAGCTGTCAGGCCAGCTGGAAAGGAGCCCAGCCTCTCCCCACAGTGACTAACTCCAAAGAAATGTCCTCTTTCTCATTCTATTCCGCCCACCCTGCACCCTGCCTGAGTGCCCACCCCCCTCTGCACCCACCTCCCCACCTCCAGGTTCTGCTCAAATAAGCAAAAACACCAAATTCAGTTGGTTATGGATATTTAAATGCATCCTGAAACACACTTTCTCAAATAAACAGTGAGTTGTAAAACTACTAACTATTTAGTTTTAGTTTTAGTTTTACTTTGACCAGCTGATCAGTTATACTTTTCTCTACCTGTCCATCTTGTTGATACAACAAACAGCGTTGTTCCTTTATCATTTCGTTACACCTTTGCCAAATCTGTTGAGGGCACATACCTGTTTAACTGTCATGGTTTTCACTTAAGTAGGTCACAGTGGACTGGATACTTATCAAAGTGGTTGAAGTTAGTCCACCAAGTTGGTTGCTAAATCCAATCAATTTAGTAATTTAGTGCATGGAGAAAAGGAGCAGTGTGACAATGATTACGTCTCACTACTAAGTGCATCATGCACAGCGACACTGGTGAGTGATAAGATTTGATTATGAGTAAATAAAAAGACTTCAGTGCAGAGGGGCAAAGGAGAAGAGAGACTAAATCAGTCTTGTTGTTAAAACATAATAGATTCCCTGTTCCTCTCAGCACATTGTAGTTTGACACAGCACGTACAACAAACACAAAAAGAGACACAGCAGGCCCCCGGCCTTCAGTACTCCCTCAAAAGCAGATAGGACACGCATGCATGACGCATATAAAAGGAATGAGTGTCCACATAAATGGTTCTTTTCTGCTCTCCGTGTCAACAGTCCTGAATCAAACCACAATTCCTGTATAAGACCAAAGCCTGCCCACTGACGCCAACTTGGCAGACTGCTGATTAAACCATTGTGACTTTGGCAGGAGTCGGACACTAAATGGAAAAACTGAGGAAAAATCCTCTTCTCTGGCTTTTACAAGATCACAAATAAGCCAGAGAGTTGCACTGAAAGCCCATTTTAACTCTGCTTTCATTGTTATTCAAATCAGAATTAAAGCCATGCAAGATGTTCTTAAAAGGAGGTTTTCTGTCGCCCATTGCCTGTATTTGCTTTGCTCTCTTTTACATCACAAGACAACCAAGAGGTGGTGATCTCACTTTGAATTTCCTCTTACAAAGGATCTCCAGCTTTTTTCATATGTGCAAAGACTTTAGAAGAAGTTTTTTCCATACTTCAAAACTCCATCACAAACAGTTGTATTTGTGATGCTGTGAATTCCAATTAAATTTTTTGTAAAAACAGCTCCCAAGTTGTATCTTAATAATAATAATCTTTTTATCAAAAATTAAACAACATTTTTACTCATATTTTCTGAAAACAGAAGTGAACCTGGGCCACTGCCAATGAACAGTTTCAGAGCCAAAAAACATTGAGCCAACAAAGTAAAAAGTAAGATGACAAGAAGCACCAACAGTACAGCGACATATAAAATGAGCAAGCAAATTTTGAACTGACATAACTGGCAACGCCCAAGGGGGAAATTGGAAAGTGATGTTTAAAACAGGATATTATAGGCAGCTTACTGATATGTGAAACAGATTTTTTTAGGTCACGGCATGTAACTACTCAGTTTCAACTTAGTTTCATATGACAAATTAATCAGGATTTTTTTCAGTCTTCCACACATGGTGTTTTAACTAAAACGATCAGGAATCCATTCATGGAGCAAGGGACAAAAGGGTTATGAGGAGGGCTAGATGGCAACCCTGGTGGCAAAATGATTATTCAGACACAACTTCTTATCAATTGTAAAAACCTACAGGCATAAGCAAAACATGTTTAAAGGAAGAGAATGTGCTGGAAGGTGAAAAATGTCATCCTTGAGTATCTCACACCAGATAAAGTAAACCTAAACAAAGCCGAATGTATTTCCAAGTTTGCATTCCAGGCCCTGCTGTCTGACATTTTAGGCCCCCACTCCAAATAGTTTTGGTAACAGATGCTGCATGTCATTCCTCATATGGGGCAACATTACAAGTCAAGCACTGTAAGGGCAGGTATACTGTGCAGCGAAACAGCGTTTATATAAGATTTATTGTTTTTGGATGGTTCTGTATAACAGATGTTTGGAAGAGCAGTGGTGAAAGTTATTGGCTTATCAGGGAAAAAAAATATTCACACCCTTTGTGGGCTCATTGCTCACAAAAGCTCCACCAAGCAGTGCACTATAATAAACAAGTATGAATTGCATGCATGGGTACATCCAAGGGTGTGACTTAAATGGGTGTTCTGACTGGTGATGATCGTCTCATCATACCTCTCAAATCACTATTTCTCAACAACAAGGCAACTAACGGTAATGATAAGCGTTCGTCAGAGTACTGAGGACATGATGGAACATTCCAAACCAGCTCTGTATGGGTGAGAAGGGAGTGGCTGCTGATTGGATTGCCTAAAAAGACTTCCTAAAATCGCACACTACGGTTAAATGTTTATTTGCTACCAAACTTTAATCTCCAGGGTGGGACTTCAGTCAAGCTGCTGGAGCCTGTTAGAGCGCCCAGTTTTGCATCTATATGAATGCCAGACAAAAATGAGCTACAATTTCATTGCAATCACCCCTCTTTCTTTTTTCAGCTTATACACTATGTCCACTGCTATCTTTGTCAGCCTACGCTGTCCCTTTTTCCAACCACCCACTCAACAAACCCATAAGGAAATGGCTAAGGAAGTGTGCTGGAGGCCAGTTTCCTTAAGTTTAACACTAGTGCATATGAGCAACGCCACTCCTCTAGTCAATGCTGTCAATCAACAGCCCAGAATGATGTGGTTGGGTATGGTCTAACACTGATAAATATCTTAATACAAGTTAAGACTCCAAACAGTCATGAGTCACAGCTATATCGTCAGCTTAAGAAGATGCTATTTGTCACCAAGGCAAGCGCAACAAAATCACTAAGAGCTACAACGGTCACCTACGTTCAATTTGTCCAAAAATTCCCAGTGCAGTTTTAGGAATTCAAAAAGGAAACATTAGTTTCAGTGACAACATAATATACACTTTGTGCTGTTGAACTGGTAGACTGTGTGAGCATTTAGACAAACAGTTTCTGCCCTGGGCCAAGACGAGGCCCCGTTAACTGACATGCATTTCAACCTCTGGCAGTATGGAACAGACTGTTTAACAGCTTAAAATACAAGTTATCCTCCATATTTATTACGCATTTCTGCACCCACACACTCGAAAAACTAAATATCTGTTGTTTTACTAAGTTAAATATAAAGTTTTGAAATTGAAATAACACTGTAGCTCAAAACAAGTACACTAATACCGTTTAGCTTTATCTTCTCTATGTGACAATTTGAACCCTTGGGCAGTCTGAATCACAATCAATCACCTTGACGAGAGCAATTTGAGACGTGCCAGACATTTCCAGCTGCAGGGCACTAAATGTGGGTTAAGTGCACATTGTCGAAAACACAGTACAGAAAGCAGCTCAGACTTTTGGGTGTGGCAGGAGGGAGCAGTGGAGGACCGGCAACTGCACACAGTGAAATGTAACTTCCAACAGAGATTCAACAGAGGAGTACATCTATATGCTTTTTCCACAGCTTTAACACATGCTTCATGTCAAACCAACCAGAGTATATGTGATTATACACGTTTGAAAAAACCTAAAAAGATGGCCTTTAACTGCAGTATGGTCAGAGATCTCCCTTGACGTTTGAGTTTCTGAAATTCGTTTTTCCTTTTTCTCCAAAAGTGCAAAGTCTTAGCTCCCCCCTCTATGCCTCAAACCTGGTTTCAATTAGCTTGTCTTTCCAAACCACTACATTCCATAACTCCCCTCCTCACCCCAGTCCCGCCCATCCCCCCCTCTTCAACTCACTCCCTGACTCTCTTTCCCTGTCTTCCTCCCATCTTCTCCCCCCGCACACCCTGGCAAGGAGCCCAGGTTAAGAAACCCAAGGTAAAAAAGAGAGAAAGACAAATCACTCTCTGTCCAAGACTTAAAAAAAAAAAAGTCATAAAAGATATACATGCCTCAGAACCAAGCAGCCACGATAGTTTTTGACTTTCTGTTGTGAAAAAACACATTTACCCCACTTCAGGAAAAGCTATTTGCTTTAAAAATGACAGAAAATAAGATTTTAAGTGTTCCATGTAACAGACATTTATACAGCACTCTAACTACACTAAGAAAAGTTCATTTGCACATCAGGTTAACCTTTAGAAGTACTAGAAGGGGAGCCTTTGTGACAACTGTCTGTGGTGCGTATTGGTTTCCTCCTTTCTTTCTTTCTTTTTTTTTTTTTTTTGCCGTAAAGGGTGTGGCTCTGTGAAGAGACAGCAAAGCAAGGAGAGAGGGAAGAAAAGAAGTAGGAGGAGGGAGGTGAACGAGAGGGATCCACACCCAAAACTTGTTGCTGCTGGCTCAGAGGGAAGCACCTTCACTTTTTAACTTCCAAGTTTCCGAAAAGGGCTGATAAGAAAAACTCATCATCCATAACATCAACAAACACAACCCAACTCTTTTATGTTCATCCTCTGTTTACCTTGTCTAGTGTATCTTGTGAGGGAGATATTCCAGCCCCATTAGAAAGTTTGCTTTCCCAAAAACTACAGATGAAAGCGTATGCACAGGGGTATCTTTTGTGCACGAAGGAAAAGAGAACTTGACTTTTTATCTTATTACTACAATAAAAGAGCTTAAATTCATTAAATCTATACAAATTAAATGCATGTTTGATAACCACTGTTACAGAAGAAGTGCGCAACTCCATTCAAGTGGCTGTGGGTACACACCCACTTCTCTGCAATATTTGTAATAAGCATTTAAACGTGTAATTTATTTCCACACAACTGTTTTGCCCTCTTACAACTATCCAGAAACTAAAACAAATAGAAAAAAAACCCATAGTTCTTAACTCCCTTGTACCAAAACCACAGAAACACGTGTAGTAAAGAAGAACAAAGTAATTGAGGTCTCACAAGTGATCCACAAGTTCCTCTTGATATTGTAAAGGAATATTAGACAGATAAATCTGACACTTTTGCAACTTAGCTGTTATAACTTTCACCAAGTTATCAAAGGTCATTTTGCTGTTTTACAGCAGTGAAGTCTGAATCAAAGAACCTCTGACAAAGTTCAGCAGTAAAATATCATTCATTTCACTAAGAAAACAAAAAATGGGCATATTTACCTGTGCGCAATCTTTGCGCCCAAGAAGCCTCAGACTCGCTTGAGCATCCTTGAAAAAGTGTCTTCTCCCCTTCTTCCCAGCCCAAGAAGAGCACTTTCACACTGTCACAACTTCGTAGTCTGTCAGGAGTCTGTCACTCTTTTCCTAGTTCTTGGTCAACAAGATTTCCAGGGCGTTTTTGACCCCTCCTCTCGCCCTCCTTCCTCTGCTCAGAGTTGATTTAAACCTCTTTTTTTCTGTGTGGCTGCTCCTCTGGGCTGAACAGAGTGGTTGGATAGTGAACTGGGTAGGGCTCCTGGTTTGCAGAAGGAGGGGAATGCAAGGGAGGGGACCTGTGTGAGGGAGTGGTCCTCAGCAGTGGGACCACCCACTGCTCCACGTAGAGGGCTACAAAGACATACAACAAGGAATTCTGCTTAAAAGAAGAACAAGAAGTACATTTACTTCACATTAACTGCATTTATAATAAATTTTAAAAAGTTTAAAAAGAAACAAAAATATTAAGCTTTATACACAGTAGAGCTGCTAACAACATGTTTCTAAACAGTTTACTTTTAGGTTCATTTACCAGAATGACAAGTGTACACACTTACACACCGCAAAGTAAGTAGCATATGATAAACAATGACATAAACATGTTATTACGGGATTTAAATCACTGCACACAAAGTAGCTCAGAGTTATCATTAACCAAATGACTCAGGAATGAGTCCTTTTCTTACATACTAAAAACAAAGTGTCTGTTTACAGGAGAAGTTTTACTACAATCTTTTGTTTTAACAATGCCCTCCCTCCTACTACTGAGCTGCAAATATTGAATATTTTATGTTTACTTTTAATTCGTTAGGGATTTTAAAATGTATCTATCGATTCAAAAAGTTATGCAAGTATGGATTCAAATTTTTATACATAGGTTAGCTTGTTGGAAGAAAACTGTGATGTGTGTATGTAATTGTAAGTCTGAATAACACAGGCTCTTTGCATTATTCTGTAATCGCGTCACCTGAAAGTTTTACTGTGTGACACATCTTGTTGTAACAGGTGCTCATCTTTTACCAACCTCAAGTATGTTAAACATGTTTTGCAGTTCAGTTCAAATTCAGAACCAGCCAAAGAAAATGATTGCATGATTAAAGTACAAACATTTCAACTGAACACTGCATGCTTCCGGACACACAGCAAGGGGAGCTTGTTGTAAAGGAGCCATTTTGGGTGGTGCATCAGATGAATCCAGCCTGGGGTTATGGGCATAACTGGGTCAGTAACTGACTCATAAACGAACATGTCTGATTAAACACGAGTTCAGTAACTAAAAGAATGCAACAAGAGTGTGGCCAACCTGTTTTTCTTTTCCAGATATTACCACCAGCGATGTCAGATGACCTGAAGTGCCCTTTTTTTTTCAACACCACCCATCACGCTGTGTTCATTTAAACTCATTTTAAACTGTGCTGCATTACAATATTAACACTGTTACA
The DNA here is from genome assembly GCA_037177055.1 of Atherinosoma microstoma. Classification (NCBI taxonomy): domain Eukaryota; kingdom Metazoa; phylum Chordata; class Actinopteri; order Atheriniformes; family Atherinidae; genus Atherinosoma; species Atherinosoma microstoma. Next base: position 20,247,668 of record JBBBVU010000007.1, read on the forward strand.
TGAGTACTTTTGATGGATATTATTGCTATAGTTTTTGTCACACACTGGAGCTCTTTGCATTTGCGTTTACGTTTTTTCTTCATTTACATCAACTACTAACCAATGACTGTATAATTTTGCATATTACTGTATATGCTTAATCAAATTATATTTGTTAATTCATAACTACTCTCTTTACACGTAAGGTTTAAACTTATTGATATAGGATTTATGAATAAATCCAGGTTTGAAAATGTGATGTCATCTAAGTTATAAGTTATCAATGTATATGCGCTTGTGTTGTACTGTAGGCATTTATTTCTCCACGTTATACAAGCTTTTTAGTTTCTTTAAAATAACTTTTCTGCTCTTCTCCTTGTGCCACACCCATGTTCACCGGAGTGAAATAGCAAACCACATGCAAGGCAAGGAATCAGATGAGAGGAATTGCTGCTTTGTGAGGCACAAACAGGGAGTGGCAGGCAAACGCCCGCATGTGTGTTTGCACATATTTCAATATTACAACACAACACTGCTCTGAATCAAGACAGTTCAGATTTTGCTTTGTCCCAAAAAATCCGGTTGCAGCTCCACCACCAAAAGAGGAAGCACTGTTTTTGTGTACATGCTCTCTGCTACTGGGCACAAACCAAGATTAAAGTGAGTTATTCCAACCATGTGGAATATAAGCAGAAATCCAAACTAATTCTGTATGAAACAAGGAATTTCCTCTCTGTTTAGACCTTTCAATAAACAGTGTTAAAGGGCGGCCAAGAAATGCTCCAAACATAGCACATCACTGTAGGCCTCAAAAGGTTTTCAAATCGGCGAGCAGGTACAAACAACAAGCCTGGCGGTAGAGATCACTTATAGATGATGCTTTTCTGCTGAATTTAAAATTTTAATCTCATTTTATCCTCTGTAAGTGTCCTGCTTATCATTATTATGCTTGCCTTTGAAGAAGAATTTCCCCTTACAGCAAAATGCTGTTTCCAGACAGACAACTCCTGTGATGTGTCTGCATGTAAACAGCAGGAATCTTGTCCAGACTGTTTGCCGTTCAACAACTTTTCAGCGGGCAACAAATGTGTTTGGTCCCATAACAACCCAACAGTAAACATGATCTTCACTACTCATAATGAACATGATAACGTGCTTTGTTGCAAGCATATTCTGACATTAATGCAGGGAATTTTTATAAAATGTTGTTACGCCTTTATTAATCTTACAGCAGGAAGAGAGGGAGCTGCTGGTAAACTGAAGAGTTTAGCATTATGACTAAAGTTTACATGATTGATAAAGTAAGACGTGAGTGAAATGTGTTGAACATTTAGCATGTTTTACAATGTTAATTCCCCTATGTCCATAACTGCTCTGTAGCAGGTCGCTCGGGTTGAATACAAGGATATGTGGGAATGGGTGTGTTTCCTGGCCTTAGGTGTGTCAGCCAGTGTGAACCAGCACAAATAGCTTGGCTCAGACACACGATGAGTCACAGCCCATGACTACAATGAAAACAGAGTTGCACAGACTGAAAAGGGGACTAAAATCAGAGGATTACATGGGCATGGACCGTTGAATATATGATTGCATGAGTCCCTGCACGTGAGTGTGTGATTAATGTCTCACTCTGGATAAGGGAAGTCATATGGCACTGGCCTGGGAAATGAAACTTGTGATACGATCAAAAAAATGTGGCACAACACCTTGAGCTAATGACTATTTTATCCCATCAAACCTTCTTTAGCAATTGTTATGCTTTGCTTCCATAGGCACAACAGCCAAGACGGAGTGAGTAGCACATTTGGTTGTGCAACACTTTGCAGAGGACTGACCAAAGATTTTTGTGTTTTTCAACCACATCTCAGTCTTGAACTCAAAGAGATTAACAATTGTTATAAAGACAAGAAAGAACATTCTTGTATCATACTTACAAAATGTCACATATAAAATTCTTTCCTCAGCTCAGACAATGAAAGCAGTGTGCTGGGTAAAGGCTTTGTTTGTAGGAGTTATTGAAATAATTTGGAAAAACATGAGACCCAAAAAAAGACTTTATTCCAAAACACAAGGAAAAGTCCATGTTTTCTTCTTTTTTTTAATCATTCAGACTTCTTCTCTCATTGTATATTTGCAACTATTAAATTAAATTTGTAAGTGAGGTTTGTTAAGTTGCTTCTGTAACTGCTCACCTCACATTTTGATGGTGATGGTGTCTGCTCACTTTATTCATCGCCTCTGTTCTAAACTGAAAGCAAATATAAAGACCGAAGGAAACTTTCATTGGCAGCAAGCCTGAGCAAAGCTGTCATTTGCATAAACAGCAAAGAAATTCAAAGCATCTGCTTGTGCTAAAACTGGTCTGTTTTGCTGTATTTAGGGTTTCATGAAAACGCCGATAAACCTATGAAGTGTTTTCACGTTCCAGCTTGCATCTGGAGTCACCGTCAAAAGCACACAAATCAGATTGTGCGTAAACAGAGGAGCCTTTCCACGCTTCATTAGATTTCTTTTTTAAACAATGCAACATTGTATGTATTGTATCAAGTGTTTAGCTAGCCAGTGCTAAAGACACAATCAAATAAACATAGTCAAAGAGCCATTGTTAACATAGACGAATGCGAAAAGAAATGCACTTCAATTCTGCTTATGTTTTTGATGAATGAATATATGATTGATTGAAGCAGCACAAGCAGCGGTTTGTTTATGTGCTCCCACTGCTCTTTCCAGTATAAATAATACAACATGCATGTTATATTCTCCTTTATATGAACTGTTTACTTGATAACTACTGGTACTTGTTGCTGTTTACTTCTGTAGCACTCCATGGTGTTCCCTGAGGATAAAGCACATGTAAGCAAGAAGGAGAGCAGATCAAGGGGGTGTTGGGGGGCTCAAATCAAGAAATGTGAAATAAAAACTGCATCTATAAATAATAAATTTGAAAATAAGCACTCTTTTTCTGCAAAGTCTAATAATTAACAAATTAATGTTACATCTCCTTTAATTCACAGTTTCAGTAGGAGGAGTATATCTTGTTTTTAAATCTAATGCAGTACTAAGAAAAGAGAGACAACTACTTGAAAATAATTGCTCAAAATAGGATGTTTCTCCTGTTTTCCGGGTTACTGTGTGGTCTAAGTTAATAGTTTAAAATAGTGTCATTCAAAAACATTACCTTTTTAAATATACTATGAAATAAGGATTTAAATGGACCTGGTGTTTTTGCATAAAGAAAAAAAAGATTACTGCTGGCGTTTACTTCCAGGCACAATGGAAATCTAGCAAAGAAATAGTACTGGCACAGTAATTCCTTTTCATTTTCCTCCCTGCTGCTTATGTGGGCTCCTCTCTCAGAAGCACCAAATTAAGGTAGGAGATAATCTAAATGAATCCTGCAGATAAGAGTTTTGTACCACACAATATACTGTTTATTGTGTTATTATTTACAACAAAGAAATATGTCTTTACTTTGGCATTAGACGTGCCTAGAAGTTGCTGCTGTGGTGTTACACAACAGTGCCAAGGCAGAGAGAGTGTCAAAGAAGTCATTCTTCATCCATGTAAATTGATCTGAAATGTCAGTAGAAAATATTATCAGAACATATGAATTGCCAAGCTGTATTATTTTTAATAGACCAGAAGAAATCTAAGATGACCTCAGATCTGATCTCTAAGGAGTCAGTCGACATTTGGGGCACCATAAACTTAGAATAGCAGCTCTTCTCTTTTATGTTTCCCTTTATTTGTGGAAATTTAGTTTTGCTTTGTTTTGTTTCTTTGGATACATCATAACCTCTGCAGGCATGGCATTGTCCCCGTGTGCAGAGCAATGTCACATTATCAAATATTGAGGAAGCTGACACTGTGGCAGGTTTATGTTTTCATTTCCTGAAATCAAACATTTTAACAAACATCCCAAGGTGGACAGTAGTAAGAAAGTCCAAAACCTTTTCCTATTATTTTTATTAAGCTTTATGTTAGGGATTAATGACATGTCCTCATCTATGTGTGCTGTTTAATCCTGATCCATAGAATAAAAAAAAGTTAAATGGAATGTTTTAATGATAGTACTATTAAAAATAAATCAAACACTTTTTCAAAGTCCATACCAAACAGTGCATTTTAAATATTTTAGTTGCAGCAATAAGAAACAGTTTGTATGTGTGTGTCACTGGTGAACTAAAGGCTGCTGATTGTCAGCAGGTCAGCTTGTTTTCTCTTTTTGGATTCAACACTGATTTCCAGTCAACAACTTCAGCCATTATTTAAATGAACTGGTTGCACTTATGATTGCAGATCAAAACAATTTTAGGACCTCACCTGCAGAATTTGCCACTCCCATCAGCATTATTTAGGATTTACAACCACACACTAATTTCCATGGTTTAGTAAATCTTTGCTTGTAGCTTTTATTAAAGAAATTAACACTTTTCTGTACTTTGACTTTTCACAAGGAAAATATATTTCTATTCTTTTTCTGTTCACTATTTTTACTTTACAACTATTATCAGTAAATTTCATACCATTTTTCCAAATTGTATTCCCTACCTCTTTTCAGTGTAGACTCTCAGTTATCAAGATGAATATATTGCCTCATATCAATTTCATTAGCTCTATGATTCCCCTAGCTCTGCTAGGGGGCTACTTGAAGAAGTTGCGATCTGCTATTAGCACTTTCTTATGGAACAAAAAGAAACCAAGAATTAAAGCATCCACCCTGCAAAGATATAAATCACCAGGAGGTGTTAATTTGCCCAATTTTGAATGGTATTCATGGAGTTTTATTTTGCGTCCACTCATTATTTGGTTGAACTCAGAGAATTTGGTGTCATGGCGCCTCATCATGGAACGTTTATTAGTATATCCACACAGCCCGTCCGATCTGATATACTAATATATATACTATAATATATATACTAATATCTTTTCACTATATGGCATACAATCCAGCAATTTGCTAAAATTTAAAATATATTTGCTGGTCAGTCTCCTATATTTCTTAATTACTCCCTCTTAATTGAGAATAAGCTAATTGTTTTCTCAAAATGGAGGGATATGGGAGTCTGTATCTTTTAAAGATATTATGGGGATAGAAGGGCTTCACGAGTTCTTTGACCTATATACGTAGGTCTTATAACTTACCAGGCACTTTTTGCTTTTATTTACAGTTACAGGCAGCTATGCGCGCTCAAGGTGTCCCATGGGGAATGGGGGTCAGGTATTCATCCACTATAAATCTATAACTAAAGCTTCATACAAACCTCTGTCACTTAACAAACTCTGGAAGACGGATATTAACATGTCTTCAGATCTAGATCGGCACAATATATGGTCAAATTTATCCTTGTCATCTAGGAATCCTGATCATCAAATGATCCACTATAGATTTATTCACAGATCTTCCTTAACTCCATGAAGATTACAACAAATGAAACTCAGAGATAATCCATATTGGGATTTCTGTCCAGACAATACCATAGCTACTTTCTATCATATGGTTTGGCAGTTTATATTGTTTGCTCAGTTATGAATATTATGAACATAATACATGTGTACATATATGCATATCTTTTTGGCTATTTTATTTGTATACATATGTCATACATATATGCTATGCTGTCTCTGTGGATGTCATCATGATGGAGGAGTAAGCAGTTGTTCTGTTACCTTTGTTGTGCCTGAGAAGTTTGTCTGGCGAATGTTCCTGGATGGTAGGGAGAAGGGATTGAGAGAGCTGTGTGTGTCCCTTTTGCCATTTATTTAAACTTTTTATTTCATTTATTTATTTTCCCTTTTTTTATTGTATATATAATTGTTTATATATGTGAATGTGAAGATATATATATCTTTTTTTTCTATGTTTTGTTGCCTTGACTACATCATAGTGAGGTGTAAGGGTTGGCGGTAGAGAGGGTGGGTGGGAGTGGGGTGTTGTGGGGAAGGAGAGAGAAGCAGGCATCGGTTTAGGCAAGGCATATTTATTTATAGTGCACATTTCCTTTCAAGGACAATTCAAGGTGCTTTACATTGCAGAAAAGTACATTGAAATAGAAGAGAAAAAAATAAATAATAATGATAATCTAAAATCAAGATTAAGAAAGGACAACAGATTAAAAACATGATCAAGTTTAAAATTCAAGCTTAAAAGGAAACGGTACAAATTTAGATACAAACTATGTAAATGCAGCAGAGAATAGCAGGGTCTTTAGATGGAAAAACAGAAAAGTCAAAATAAAAGAATTTTAAGAAAATTGACCATTTTTATCATGGCTGTTCATGACAGTTAGCTCTTTAACCATCCTGTTATCTTTAAATATAAAAAAGTTTCTAATGTGATTATAGTAACTGAAAAACCAAACAATAGAGCAGAACATTACAGGACAACTTAAGGTTGGAGTTATTAGTCATGTGTGAATAGGGAACTCGATTCACATTATGAGGAGTTGACAAAAAGTTAGGGGTTAGGAAAAAGTTTTTACATTTCCAAACCTTTTTTAAAAAAAATATCCAATCCTGTCTTCTTTGACAAAATATATATGTCACAAATGTCCTACAAATGACAGCTCCTGTCAAATATATTTTATGTAATTCTACATTTTTAGCTTGGTATTCTTTTGGAAAAAGTTATGTCTACTAATGTTGAAATATTCATTCTCGGCATATATATGACTACAACACTTGTTTCACAATGTCATTTTCTTTTCACAATGTCATTTAATATTGCTATGAAAAAAAGGAAGCTTTTTAAATAAGTATCAACAGGGCATGTCTTCAGGGTAGACGCTTGCTCAGTGTTACTTTAGCAGAGTCGGAACATGTTTTCTTCCATTAGTAATAATACATTTCCAAACAAATTCAAACTTAGTTTAGCAAGGGAAAACCTCTGGCTTTTCTCAAATTACAGACAAGTTCAAAATGTAACTATTATCCTGACTTTAAAAATTCCTAGGCTTGTCCTTTCACTGATACCCTTTTTGAAATTAAATTAAATGTATGCATAGTCTACATTCCTGCATTGTCGCTAATTTATCTTGTATGGAATCATAGGGGACTGGAGCTAGCACTGGGAAGAAGGGAGGAAACACCCCATGGATAGGTCGCCAGTCCATCACAGACCTCCAATTTAATTTAACTGAATTTGATTAGCGGTGATAATTGAATTTTCTACATCTTAACCATGGAACTGAATGTAGAGTGATAATGTCCCATGATCACAAAATCATGAAAAAACTTTTCTGTAACTTTTTCCCCTCATACATTATTCATAGCATCACATGTAACATATTACAATATATGCAATTTTGTCCTAATTTGACTGTGGAACCCTGTGAGTAAGCAGACCACAGGCTGGGACATGTCAAAACAAAGTGGACCCTAAGGTGCCCATTGAGAGCAGAGTGTATCCAAGGAGAGATTACAACTACAAAGAAATCCCGGTCAGCTAATGACAGCATGCACTACTCAAGATACACTATCTCGCAAAACACAGGTCACACAGCCTGATATTTACCATTACCATAGCAACTCATCATAGCTAATCTTTTTGGAATTTCCCATAGCGCGTGCTCCCTTGCATACTCATACACACAGATTCTGCGTGCAAATGAACATATGCCAATGATTCAGAAAGGCAAGCTACTCCTCTGGTAGAGAAAAGAATGTAAGTGGAAAATGGGGAACAAGAGGCAGACTGGATTGTGGTTTCCACTGCAAGTTGTGAGTCACGAACACGAGGGAGGGACCCAAAAAAAAAGACTATTCTGGGATGTGGATGGCTGCTATAGCAACATAATAAGCAAGGGTGCATGAATGCTGCCATAGTAATGCCCTGCGTGTGTATGGATAAATATCACATGCCACTAAGCAGATTGTAATACAGTAAGGAACTCTTCTCAACTTTGTTTCAAAATATTTGTCACTGTTTTGGAGAGGGTGATCCCCTCCCATCTTCCTGTTTGTGTAATGTGAACTGTCAGCACACAGCACTCCGCTGGAACACCTTTCACAAGTTACATCTTGCCATTGCTGTATAGTTATGAAAAGTGAATAATACATTTCAGGTATATAACTGTTGGCCAATAGTAGTATCCGGTTCGCTCTTATGAAACTTACAGCTCATCTTTTCCTTTTTGTGTGTAATTTCTTTGCCATGTATGCTTTGAGAAACCCTGACCAGAAAAGAAAGCAGGCACAAAATAAAAATATGCATAGAAAAGGCTCACAAGATCTGCCTAAAGTGATGCTCTGTTTATAAACTTTATTTTTAACATTCCCTCCCCCCCAGGAAGAGAACTGCAAAAAATGTTCACATTCATGGCAACACAAATACCTCCGTGCTGACATTTGTGTGAACACTTTTTTTAATGATCAATGACTGATCTGAACTATTGATCAAAATGATAAGACGCTTCTCCTTCCTGTGACCTCTCATCTGCTGCACTTCAACACAAGCAGATACGTTCTTGAACAGCACATTCCAGTCATAGCTATAAATGTCCCAAGACTGCAGTTCTTTCTATGGGTGGGATGTAAACCACCAGCAAGTCAATACATGAAGTCAGGTTGGGGAACGTATTTGCTCAGAAACCTCCTTCGGGTCTGAACGGCCTCTTTCCAAACAGAGCATTGCAAGGGGACATCTATAAAACGCCTTAAAAACAAATTAAATGAAGCAGGTACACCCGTACTCGTGTCTTTTATGTGAAGGTAAAGCATTGCTTCAGGCAATTTCATACACACCCAATCGGCAACTGTAATGAATAGCTACATACTTTTTTCAATTTCATGTTTACCAACACTGTGTGCTTGGCAGATAGGGTAGAGGTAGTTTTAGTTGTAATTGTTAACCTTTTTTCTTAAGGGTACTGATGAGTATTTTTGCTCTTGGTCGTCATGGCAGAGTATTGTTACAGTTTTGCTTTAGTTTGACAACATGCCCCACCTCCAGTTCTGGTAACATGAGCCAAATGCAACTCTGGGGTTTCATGCCCCAAAGTGCAGGGGCTGTCTGTTTTCCCTCTGTGCTTTTACTCCTCTCTTCCCTCAAGTCACGTCACTCCACTCCCACATTTCCATTTTCTGTAGCAGAGCAATGAAAACTTACCAGTAAAGTACAATTTAATAACCACTCCTCATAATAACGGCTGTCTCAGCTGATGAAAGTTACTTGCAGGTGCAAGTTGTGCAGCCATGTCTGCTATCGATATTACACTATCTCTTCTTTCTCTGCCTTCTTTAGCTATTTCCCCTCAGCAGACTCACCTTTGACCCCCTTCATTCCATTCCAGTACTGAATTACTTTGCTATGTTTCAGTGCCATGGAAAAATGTGCAGCTCAAACACCCTTTAAATACACTAATGGGAAGAAATGACCGGGGTCATATTTTTTCAACTAAAACACCCAGACATACTGCTTATAGATACGCAATTAAAAATATCATAATTCCTCTTTGTTATATATTTTTCTTTTCTTGAAGTTTTGGTTTAGTATTCTTGTCCCTGGCAATACACCAATACAATAAGACATGCAAAAACAAGTAGCCATTAGAAGCTGAATGTAAAGCATGCATTTTGCCACTATTTTGCATGTGTGTTAGAAGGATCTGAAGCCAACTCAAGACTAGTAGGAAGAGTTGGGCTCAAGGGAAACCACATAAAAGTCTGGGGATTAGCCTCAGACGTGTGGTTGCGTGCTTAGTGTTTCTATCTGCCTAGAGGCCTCCTCCTGACCAACCGATAACAGCGACACTCTTGAATTGCCCGTTATGCTTCATTTCCACATGGCTCTGTTTGCAAATGTGAGTCAACCAGCAGTCCATTCATTCCTTCGGGACTTTGTGATCTCGAATAAGTTTGCAAAACACTTCCTTCTGTATTCTCCCCCCTCTGTCCAGACTTTGCTTTGAGCATTTAAAAAAAAAAAAAAAAAAGGTAAATTTTATTGTAGATTTTGAAGAGTACCTGTAAAGTCAGAAGTCTTAGGGGTTTACAAACTACAAGCTTTACAGTAGGCAAACTAATCACTAGCTCATTGATACATTTTCAAGTAAATTGTAAAAAAAAAAAAAAATAAACAAAAGGAATTGATATTGCCATGACATTTATTGCCACCTCTCCTGTCGTGAGGTACTTAACCCTTTAAAGCCATACCCAAGAAAAACTGTGTAGAAAAGTCCTTTTTTTTTTACTGTGAAGTCTTTTGGGCCCTTTACACAAAATGTGGAAAAAGATTTACATTTTTTGGGGGGGTATATCTTGCATTTATTACCATGTGGCATGTCAAAATTATTGTAAAGTTGTTACCATAAAGTGATGCAAAATGTCTCAGAAACCGTACGTATCAAATATGATACGTTTGGCTTTATAAGGTTAAAGACACAATTTTGTTTGTTCAATTTGAACTCATGGTGGGAGCTGTACAGCGCAGTTACATCCAAGTTAACAGTAGATGTCAGATGTGGACCAAACAATCTGCTGCTAAATAGAAAATGTGCAAACCTAACTGCTAATCCACTTAGCTTTGACATGCTAATAGCCAAAGAGTTTTGTAACTCGTCAGCCATGATGATTGCCAGCCTAGAAATCCTAATGCCTAGCTAATGGTCTGTCTAATCCAATGGTTACCACCTTAGAGTGAGCAAGTGAGCCTCTTCATGATAATTCATAGAGACAGTGGATGACCAATAGCTGCATGAATTACTACCCAAATATGATGAGCTCTTATTTTTCAAACAAGACCACTTGGTTGCCAATGCTAGCTTGTCATCGATTGACTGGATCAGCAGCGTTGTACATGCAACACCTCTTTATATCTAACGACAAGTAGTGGTTCAGGTCTGAGAGCATTTTTACTTTTTGTGTGTATGTTTACAGATTTGCATGGGCCCTGGATTAACTGGCGACCTGTCCACTGGGTCTGCATCTTGTTTGGTGGCGGTTGAGGTAGGCTAAGATAGAATGGAGTTTTAAATGGAATTGAATTTAATTCAATGCAACAGAAGTAGTGGTACAGTCTGTGTGGGCAGAGAGAAGAGACCGAAGGAGAACACAGCATCTATCTGATGACATTTCACATTTACAACACAAATGCAGAATGTGGAATTTGTTATATAAAACTGTCATACTGAAGGCATGTAGAAACTGGATGGTTGGATGATATGGACAGATGCACTGTGCTTTACCATAAATTGTTTATATTCAATGTACATAAAACTTAATATAGCTTATACATATGTAATAATTTTCTATTCATCCTGTTATACCAAACATAATGTAAAATTACATTTTAAAAACACCATAAACATTCTGGTTGATTTTTACTAATATGCATATACTTGTAGTTGCACATGTTAAATGTAAAAAAGATGTTACATAAAAAAACAAAACAGAAAAGCTAGAAGCAGTTACAAGTGAAGAGTGCTTGTGACCTGAAAGAGCCGTGGTCTATCTTCCAACCGTGTCGAGCTAAATGATCCGAATGACTGAAAAGTATTGGAGTTACTATTACTACTCCCTTCAGTGGGGTTATAGCCTCTGCCAAGTGCTCGGTGGTGGTATTATTGTTCATTCTGCTGCATCCCAGAAACAAGGCATTAGGCCTTAACATCCAGCAATTAGATTTTTTATTTGGAGGAAAATAAAGTATAGCCTATGTAAGGAACTTAACGCCCACAGTATACACTCGGGGGAAAAAAATCATCAAATTCAACCTTCTGATCATTACTTACTAACTTTGAGTTCACAACACTGTTAAAGCCGTCTGTAGTTCTATCATATGCAGTGCATTACGATTATTTAAAAAACACTATATTGGATTTTAGCGGCTGACTCCCTTCTTCTATGCCTCGATGTTCCGAGCCCTCCACCGGCTTCCTCATCCTTTTCCAGATGTGTGTCTTGCACCACCAGATGCTCAGCACATGCATGCCATGCCTAAAGCTCCTACTGAGGACTGACAGCCACACAGGGACCTTGTGTGGCAAAACAATACAGCCTCTCTGTTCAACTCTCACCAGCGCTTCAAGTACTTTTAAGCCCCCCCTCCTTTCTTCTGGAAGGACGTAGAAAAATGTCCAGAGGAAGGATCAGAGAGAGGAAGGAAAAGGAAAACGTAGCGAGTGTGTGGCGGAGAACTAAAAACCAGGGGAGGAAGGTTGGCAGGACTGGAAGAGAAAATGTTGCTGTTGGCAGAAGACAGCTTATTGTTCTCGTGTCTTGCTTTAGTTTTACCATTTAACTGTGAAGCTCCTTAATACAAACAAGGAGCAGAATATTACATGAACTTTATCTGAATCTTGCTCAAGAAACTATCCTGAAAAAGATTAAAACTGCATGTGACTAGCTCACATTAATTTCATGTTTGGTTGCATGATGAATCTTGTGTAACGCAGCTCCTTCAGCAATTTAAGGGTTATCCACCAGCAGTGTTGTAACTGCGGCAGAGCAGTGGGTGAAGTCAAAGTTATTTGCTCAAGTTACAGCCCTCTTCTACCGTGAGCCACAGGATGGGTGAGTCATGTGTTCAAGGACTTCACCACTTGGCTGTTGTGGGAACATTTCCATTTTCTGATTTCCATGAGACCACAGAACAAACTAAAATGGCTTCCCTGATTCAACACCGTGGTGGGAGACGGTTGTGCCAAAATGATCCTGAATCACGCTTAGTAAGTAGGAAAAAATGACATCTGACTCACTCTGGGATGAGAGTTCTCTCTTGTGCATCTCTCATCTTTGTAAGGATGTGTGAATCAGACAGAAAGCCCCAAGACCCACCCAAAAGCTTCTAAATGTTAGAATTAAACAGAGCCAGTGCTTAAACTACAGCTAAATGCATTGCAAAGCTGATGCTCAAAGATTATGTGATTTCTACATTCATTGCGTGAGTCAGTCCAGGTGTTCTATTTTACCTGTAGCCATAGCACAATAAACAGTGAAGCACTGAGTAAACATCAAGGATAAGCCAGGGCAGGTGTGGGAAGGGTGAACAACAAATGCTTCAAAGTTTTATACAAACCTACTTATGGCTTTTGTTGGGTGTGTCTAATTAAACTAAGAGCTTTGTCTGCACAGCATAAACTCGACACACATTCTTATGAAGCAACTATATTCACAAAGGGTCAGTTTTACCCTTTAAAGATTCACTTGGTCAAGGAAACACTCAATGAAAAGGAAAAAAAACACAAAGAGTGATCACGGTCTGCCCCGCTTAAGAGAAAACCATCCTTCCTCTTAAGTGAATCCAACTTGCAGAAGTGGGATCCAAAACAGCTCATTTCAGTGTTTGCGGAGGGTGTGGTCGCCACATGCATGTTTGTATATAAACCTTTTATATAAAAAGATAATTCTCATGTCCATAATCTAAGCTGCAGACAAATTAGATCAAAGTAACAAGTGGATAAATTGAAAATCAACCCAACACTGCAGCAAAAGAATTCCATAGGCTAGAACAGACAATCGATCGTTATCAAATTTTGTTTAGTAATAAAATTACTTCAAATCAATTTAACTTAATTGGGGTGAATTTTATGACAAAGCTTTCTAGTATCTTTCTAGTATCTGAATGGAGAAGGAAAAGTTATGACCTACACAAACAGCCCTAGCAAGCAATTTTCTTTTGGATGCACCCCATTCAAAACAAAACTAATGTGAGGTCTTTGTCTGCCCCCTAGAGGGACCGCAGGGTAGTGAAACATAAGATCCTTTATAACAAAAAAAAAAAATATATATATATATAAAAATAAATGTTCTATACTCATGTCCCAGTTGTGCTAAACACCAAATTTTACTCATGCAGTTAAAGAGGAATTTGAATTTAAGCTCATGAGAGGAAAACCATTTCACCAGAGTACTCTAAAAGGTTTCTGCTGCTACTAATTTAAGCTATAGGATACCAATCCAATCTGCAATCATTCAGACCTTTGTTCATTTTAGATTCTTGTGCAAACTAAAACAGCATTTCAATGGAAAAGCTGTTCATTGACCAAACTAAGTATTCACCTAAATTATAACATTTTAGGTTGCTCTTTTTTTGCTGGAAATTTAACAGTATATTGACTTTTTTTTTTTTTGGAGGGGGGGTATACAACCTCCCATGAATTCCAAAACACACAAAATAAGTGTTCAGATTGAACTCACACCACACAAGTCAAATCCCCTAAAAGGCATTGAGGGAAATTCTTTATTTCGCAGATCAAACAGAAAACCAGTTTGGGGGCCATCGACACCGTCATTTGAAGTCATTTTTGCAGCAAAGTAAGCACATGTGGCTGAAAGTCCTTGTTTTAAGTGTTGGAGAGAGGGAGAACAGAGTGCTTTAGTTCTTCTGTCTCTGCGTCCTCTCACTTGAAGATCTTGCCCTGGTTGAACGCTTTACCGACGTGTTTGAAGTCTCCTTCCCAGGCAAAGTACTCCTTTACCATGGTCTTGCACTCCTCGCTGTTTGGATCCAGCTTGCGCCATTCGTATGATTCGTAGTCAATTTGCCAGTCACTAGACAGCTGGGAAGAAGAAAAGAAAATGTCAAAAATACTGAAACAGGCTGCGTAACCTTCAGTGTGTATGAGCTGAGCATGTATAACCACCTATCAGATTACTGATTCACCTCATCCTGCAGCTTAACCATCACATGATTTGCATTCAAATGCAGACAAAGCAAGGCATTTTACAGGTAAAAAACAAAAAAACAAACACTACCTCTTAAAGCACATTGCACCAGCTGCCATTTTCTATCATAGCCCTCCCACCAGTGTCAGCCGGATGCAATACTCTGCAGGACATCTCCTTACATCACTTCCCGACAGCTCCTGAAACTTTTCTAACTTCTTTCTACCCTTCTGCAACAGCAACCCCATCTTACTCTTATTTAAAGAAGTTTTTGTAAAATGGATGAGGAGAGGTTTGACAATTGTTGAGGTTGTGAAATATCCTGAAGTGAGAACTGATATGGTAGCCAACCCACTCACCTCATCCCCTTGTAAAAACCATTTCTGTTTAGGAATTTGCTACAAAAATTATTTTTTCAGATTCAATCTTACCAGGAGCAAGAATTAAACTATCGAATGAATGCAAGTAATCTCATTAATAATCTAGGACAAACATATTAGTGGGATTCCACAGTGCTATGGTCACTGCTGTTTACAAAGACAGAACTGAAAAAGCACGTACAGAGCTGTAAGACAACAGGGTGAGTTATTAAAATCTACATTACTGAAATTCAGCTCTAGGCTGCCTCCGTTTGCTGGCTAACTGCTTTTATTACAATTAGCAGGATAAATGTAGCCATGTTTACGGTTAACACACAAGACTGTTTAATAGATGCATGCTCGTTTTCCTCCTTTGGCATTTTTAGTTTTTGTAAAATGAATGTGACATTATTTGTTTTAATGCCACATACCAAGGGCAAGTGTAATACATGTATAGTAGGGAATTAAAACAAATTTAAAAAAAGGTTCAGAGGAAGGAACTAGGTGCAAATCAAAAGTTTAATCACAATACAATATTTGTGTTATTAGATTGCTGATATTTTAAATGAGTTGATGTAGACCGATGTATTGTTACACCCCAACAGTAGCAACCTCATAAAATGTTAAAGAAAGGCTGTTTTCTGTGGAGTAAGTTAGTGCAGACACTCATCAAACTTCACATCTGGCGAAGTTGTCAGCTTCCCCACTGGTGGGACTTTGCTACTCTGAAACATCGGAAGAAAATTTTCAGGACAGATCAATCTCACTATATAGCATAAATACAGACGCAGCCCTTTTTAAGTTCAATATTATTTCAGCTTGATGTAGAATTGTTCAGGGTAAACTAATGCATTTTGGCTAGAGAAAAGACCACATCCAACACGGGTTGTGCAATACAGCCGAGTGATGGTTAGGAAATACCTGGCCCGTCTCCTACTTTATGTTGCCAACCAAAAACCCATTTGGGTTTGTGCCAGAATAGTTTGTAAAGTTTTTCCATCTCTAACACTGGTCCCAATTATGGCAGACACCTAGCAGGATCTCCTCTGGGAAGCAGCATCTGATCAGGAGTCCCTATGATCTCACCAACAGATCTGGGGCCTCATTTATAAAGCTATCGCACATACAAAAAATTGCATACGCCAATTATAGTCAACTTTTGGGATTTATAAAAACCAAACTTGGCGGGAGAATGTCCCTACCTCCACGAAAACTCTGACCCTGCCGTACGCACAGAATCTGGAGAAACAGGAAATGGCGACACCAACGGCCGAAGAATAAAAGCAAAGAAATGATGTGGAATGCGAGACCTTTGTGCAAAATCAAATATCGTCCACGCGACATACTATATATAAAAGTTATTTGCAAAAACGAATAAAGAAGCATAAGATATTGATAGTCCTGGGAGTGCATCTGCTCACACACACACACACACACTTGTAAAAAACAAAATAACAAAAAATAAGTATTTACAACAGAAACGGAGATGTCTGTTATTAATAAGAACGTCAACCACTAAAATATGTTCGATCATTGTGAAACAAAACTAAAATCGGCCATTATAAAACTCATTTACAGCTAAAAAAACAAAAGACAAAGTAGGCTGTTATAATGTGCCAGACAAATTCATTTCTACATTAATAATGCAGTTGAAATGACTGTTGCAGTGCATAAGTATACTCGTCAGTAATCAGGGTATTTCTCCACCTGTAGCTGTTCAGAAAATTAAGTAATGTATATAAAAAGGCACATCAATGCGGAAAGACGCACAATTGCTAGACTCCGGAGTGAGTGGATTTTCGGAGACCAGTAAACGGAAACAGGCGTGGGACGCACGTGCGCACTTTTATAAATCTGAACGTTTTTTTGCGCCGCATATCCTGTTTTCCCCATGTACACCACCAGTAGTCATCTTTCCTTCATAATGTTTTATAAATGAGGCCCCAGGTCTCTAAAGATGCGCTCACAGCAGAGTGCACTGTGAGAAAACTCTTAATAAAGCCAGATTGTGTCTTTTGTAAGTTCTGTTTATGAACATGATTGCTAAATGAGCAACTTGAGCACATTCCCAAGTGCAACTAGGTAAACTCCACACTTTGTGGAAATGTTCTTGAGCACTCGATACAATTCTGTGCGTAAGCACAGTTGACAAATGATGGCTCAGGTATCTTTGAAGTTGACTGCCAAACCTTCGGAATGAGGAGCAAATCTCCACATAATTGTAAAAACAAACTCGAGTGACTGAATTTGTGAGTAAAGCAAATATTACATTTATGACGTCTTATTGTGCGTTGTCCAGACCACACTGTAATACTGATCCAAAAGCACAATCTCACCAAGTTTAGAAGTACCAGTTTAATTCAGCCAATGATTAAAAAGACCCAAAAACGGTGAAGACATCTACTCTTATCTACAATATCTGAAGTTTCAGTTTTAGATCTTGAACTTGTTACAAGACCCCACATAGGATTGTCTACTGAACTGACAACTTAAAATCCTAAAATGACTACAGCCTGAACAAATGGCTGTAGTCACCACACATCCCACTCAGGTTTATAATCTACTTTGTTTAAAGATGCACTACAGAACGTTAGCAATTTTCTCAGTGATGCGTCCCCTATTGACAGCTAATTTTGCATCCATCTTGCATCCTACCTGTACTGTGAGCTCTCTCCCTGTAAAAGACAGTCTTATCTTGACTCTGGTTTCATCTCGTTCTGTTTCTTTCATTTTCTGATAATGCCTTCTTGTGCGTCTTGGCTGAATCAGCCATGGTGCATGCTTAAAACGGTCGGTGTGTTTATACCAGTTTGCTAGTGTGTGAGACGGTCTGTAAAGCGAAACATATGTGGTGCTCTTGACTTTCAAGTGTATTTGTGACCATAGCATGAACCAGCCTTTTACTCACTGAAGCAGAGATGACTGGGATGAATATGATCTTAAGTTTCTCTTCCCCAATCTGATTAAGACTTGGTGCCATGAATGGACACTGCCTTGCCCAATGACAGGGGATAGCCACACACACTGGAAATCTGACTAAGCAACTCAACTTGACCACATATGCTATTCCGATACAATATTCTGTCAGAATAGATCATGTTCTAACATTTGCTGGTAAGACCAGCAAAAAATACAATCTAGAAAAAACCCTCAGATCAAGTAAAAGGTCTTCTCATAATCACCTATTAGAATAATCAAATTAGCTTGTGGTGCCTTCATTTATTCTGGTCTTATTTTCTCTAAGTCAATTCTGGTCTGATGCAGTGTCTGTTGCAAGCAGAGTAAAATCAATCAGGTAATTTATAGTTAGTATAAATGTAATTTCCTGTTTTATAATAAGCTTATTATCCCATTGTCCTCTTCACCGTATGAAGCTGTTGCATGTACACCTGTTTTATGAAAAAACACGTTGACAACAAAATTTTACATTGTTTTTCCCTACCAAATGAACACCGGGTTAAAGTTTGACGCTGTGGACGTTAAAATCAGAACACTGAAAAGAAAAAATGTTTGCACTTTTATATACTTACAGTGAAAGCCAGATCCTGGCCTCTGAAGATCCAGATGCCAGAGATGCTGCTGTCATTGTTGGTGCCAAACAGGATGACACTGGCAAAGGCATTCTTTCTCAGTTTGTCCAGGCGTTGGAACATTCCTGTGAAGACCAGTGAAGGATTTGAGACATGATGGGTATTTCATCAACACAGCAGCTTTGTCTTTAATGCAATGAAAAGTCACAACCTTTATCCAATTTATCCAAAGCCAACATACATCCTGTGTCTCATGCTCGCAACAGACTTCACAGTGTGACAAAATTTATAGCGATGATCCAAACCAACTTCATGTGCAGCCTAAAACTGAAGCACACAGTATTTATACGTTAAAGATCGTTATTTTAAAAAGTCTAAGGTTTAATGTGACCACAGCATGAACCAGCTCTTTACTCACTGAAACAGAGATGACTGGGATGAATATGGTTTCTAGTTTCTCTTCCCCCGTCTGATTAAGACTTGGTGCCATGACAGGACACTGCCTTGCCCAATGACAGGGGACACCTGCTATTTTCCCAATTTCCCTCATGTGAATGTTGTGCACACCCAATACAAACCATATTATGTATCCCTTTAGTAAATGAGGATTGTCACATCACAACTGTTTCTAATCGGTTATGTGAAGAGTTTACTTTTAAGACTTGACATATTCGATGAACTAAAAAATAATAATTATTGCACCAATGCCAAAGTGAATTACATTTGTATTCTAGTGGCCAGCAGGTGGCAGTCATTAGCAGCTAAAAGTCAAATTACAAAAAGACATTTTTTTGGCCCTTTTCCCCAGTGGATCTACAACCAGTAAAATCTTTGTAAAGTTTATGCACTGTCACATGTGCCCCTTTCACACTAGCACCTACTCAGCCCGGCCCAGCACCACACCTCCCGGTTTGTTTGTGTTCCCATTACCATTTTCCCGGGGCAAGTCGGGCCCAGTCGATACTCTTTTAGCACCTACTCC
>JBBBVU010000007.1:20267221-20288375 GCA_037177055.1 Atherinosoma microstoma
AAACCGGGGTGGTGTGGAGTCGGCTGAATGAAGGCTGAGCCGGGCTGGGCTGAGTAGGTGCTAGTGTGAAAGGGGCAATGGAAACCATCTGCCACAACACTATCGCTTTTGGAGAAAAATATACTACAAAACAGGTTATGCTCCGGGGCTGTTGGTACACCATCACTGACAGGAAGCCCCATGATATCCACACACTCAATATGCAGTCCCATTCTAAATAATTAGGGGGGGGGGGGAGAAAAGAAAAAAAAAAAGTACAAAATAGACAGTGGCCTACAAACCGCAATACCATTATTTAGTTTCCATTTGTCTATATCTGCTTACTTTGAAAACAAATGCTAGTTTTAGAAACCCCCAGACCGTGCTTCATTTTTCATATGAAATTTTTTTTTTTTCATTATAATTTTCTTCCCTTATAAAACTGTAATTGCCAAGTATGGGTCTACAATTCTTTTGGTCAAATTGGCAGCTATTAAAAGAAGTTGTTCTGATTCCAACTCTTGTTGTAATGAAAAAAAAAAAGAAAAGAGGTGGCCTGGACACAGACTTCAATATATGAACCTGCTAGGACCTAAAATGTAAGACAAAGGCTAACACTAAAAGCTTTTGTGAATTCTTCCAAATGATCCAACAAAGGGGAGAAAAAATAAAAAGATTAATAAGTAAACATATTGTTTATAAAAAAAATAATTATTGCTTACCTGTGATAAGGTTGCAGCTCTTGAAGGTAAGTGTGAGCTCCTCTGGGTATTTGTACTGACCATACCAGATTGAGTATCCCTCACGGTCAAAGTGTTCCCAGAAATGAGGAAGGGCGACTGTCAAGGTGTCCTCGTTGGAATACTTTCTCTTGAACTCATCCATGACAAATGTGCTTTTAAAAAAAAGAAAAGAATGTGCTATTAGGGCATGCAGGGTTGAAAGAATGATGCCAGATTTTAATTGTGTTAAACAGTGACTTTCAAGTTTATTTGTGACCATAGCATGAACCAGCCTTTTACTCACTGAATCAGAGATGACTGGGATGAATATGATCTTGGGTTTCTCTTCCCACCGTCTGATTAAGACTTGGTGCCATGATTAGACACTGCCTTGCCCAATGACAGGGGTAATCTAATTTCCCAATGGAATCCAGTATTTTTCCCATCCAATCTATGATCTGCACTCCACACCATCCTACACTAAGATTTCAAGTTTAATATACCAAGGAAAGCTTCAAACGCACCAAAAGAGTCAGTTTTCACCGTATTTGAGGTTCCCATTTTCAGGGAAACAATCTAGTGACTAGCTGCGATCAGAACTTGCAGACTACTGACCCACAAAGTATCAGTGTTCTATAGAATGAAGTGAACCTTTTATAAAAATGTTTTGAAAAGCATCTAAAAATTAGAACAGATCTTTACCTCTTTGGCAGGAGTGCGAAGGGATCCTTGGCTTTGGGTTCTGCAGCCAAAGCAACATCACAGTCATCCATTTCTTCTTCTTGAGCTGGTTTCTTCTCTTCCTTTTTCTTTTCTTTCTTCTCCTGGGGCTTGGCTGCTTCTTTTCCTCCCTTCTCTTTCTTAGCCGGTGCCTCTTTTCTGGGCTGCATCTCAGCAAACTTCTTGGCTAGAGAACCACAAACCATTTTAAAATGTTACAAACATCTAAAATATCCCACACTTATGGCTCACCAATGCATTTTCAAGTTTATTTGTGACCATAGCATGAACCAGCCTTTTACTCACTGAATCAGAGATGACTGGGATGAATATGATCTTGGGTTTCTCTTCCCACCGTCTGATTAAGACTTGGTGCCATGATTAGACACTGCCTTGCCCAATGACAGGGGTAATCTAATTTCCCAATGGAATCCAGTATTTTTCCCATCCAATCTATGATCTGCACTCCACACCATCCTACACTAAGATTTCAAGTTTAATATACCAAGGAAAGCTTCAAATGCACCAAAAGAGTCCGTTTTCACCGTATTTGAGGTTGCGATTTTCAGGGAAACAATCTAGTGACTCGCTGCGATCAGAACTTGCAGACTACTGACCCACAAAGTATCAGTGTTGAACTGATAACTGAATGAAGTGAAACTTATGGCTCACCACTGCATTTTCATCTCATCTAGGTTCAACAAAACTGCTTTACAGCACGCTTATTCAAGAGTTTCCACTCAATATATGCTCAAGTGTATGTTTGTAAATTGGCTGCATACATGTAAATTTATTACATTAGGCTTTTTTTTCTTCTTTTTACATCTCAAATGTTAAAACTACTAGTTAATTGTGAAATTAGTCAACTGAAGCTGTACTTTGAACTTTTAAATTGCACAGTATGCTCTTGGGACCACCATTTGGATGATTGCCTCCTCAGATCTCACCGTCAGTGACTCACCGTCAAACTGGGCCATCTTGTCACACAGTTTGACTTCTCCGAGAACAGCCTTGAACTGAGGCTGGTTGACACAGGTGACAAACCAGCGGGTTACGTTGGCATAAGGCTGACGGAAGGAAGGCTCCAAGACCTACAGCAGACAGAAAGGTGTGAGCGTCTTATGGACAAAATCCTACATTTCTGTAATGAATGTCAAAACCACCCAGTGTGTGGTTAGTTGCATGATTTGTCCACTGTGTGAAAGTCAAACCTGTTTGTAGAGCCAGAGCATAGAGCAGACCACAGTAACGTCAGCAAGGCTGACCCTCTCCCCCACAAGGAAAGTGCGGGTGTTCAGGTGTTGGTTCAGCATTGCAAGGATCCTCTTCACATCCTCCTTGGCCTGCTCTGTAGCCTTAAAAAAAAAAAAAAGAAGAAGAAATCAATTACAGCTACCAAGTAATTACAGTGGCCTTTACTTCCATAAGAAAAATGATGAGATGCATACCTGCTTGTTGAACTGCATGATTCCCAGAGTGGGGAAGACCCATGCGCTGGCTGGAGGGATGATCTCAGAGTCAGCGAAGCTCACCCACTGCAGTATCTGTGCTGCTGCCTGAGGAGTGGAGCCGCGCAGGGCATCATTGCTCACTGTTAGAAGGCAAGACGTCATGTTCTTAAAAATCAGCAAAACCACTGATAGCCATTTCGATTAATGTGGTAGCAAAGAACAGACTTATGGCATTAACAATTGATTTTAGAACTAACAAACAGAATTAAATTTGTAAAAATGACTAGACAAATACATATGTAATTTGTTAACATTTCAACCTGTCATAAAAGGCATAAATTTAATTGGCATTTGCACCCAAAAAGTAACCAACATGTGAAGTGAGTGTTTTGTTGCTCTTTTACCACAACTTTCAGAACAAAGGGAACATTTTTAATCTAGTTGACAACTTCTAACTGAACTTCTTGGATGAACCCCAAAACAACATCGACCAGAATAAGACTTACAGTAGTGAGCAATGGCATTACTCTCAAACAGACAGAAGCCGTCATCTCCCTGGTAGGCAGGTACCTATAAACAATGACAGATTTTTGCTTTAATTTATAGAGCGAAACAAACAGTTCCTGGACAGTGTGTTAATTATACAAAATTAAAAGCTCTTTTTGATTATGTGATTGCCAACATTTGAGCAACAATGGTATTAATAATTTGCTTACTTTGCCCAGAGGGAAGTTATTGAGGAAGGCAGGGGAGCGGTTCGTCTGTCCGAAGGTGAAGGCAGGGGGGGTGCTGGCAACTTTGAGGCGCGCACCACTGTACTGGGCCGCAATCTGGGCCTTGAAGGCCCGCCAGTTCTCTGGGTATGTGAACAGAGTCTGAAAGGAAGGGACACAAAACTATTACCAAACAAAAACACATACCAAACTACTCAACATATAGGTTTCCATAATGTTCTCAAGGAAGGCCAATGTGGCTTGAAAGTGCTTTTGTGGCTATGGCTGTTAAATACCAATATATCTTATTTGGTCAAAAACAGCTGACATTTGTTAACATGATGAGATGTCTGAAATGGGATAAAACAAGCCAATCTAACAACTTAAACAGTTAAAGAGCAGCTTGGCTTTAGTGACATCACAAATGAATGAAGCCAACCCATCAAGATGCTCCACCATTTAAAGATGACTGTGCAAAAGGAGAAGCGCAGTGAAGCTTGAAAACGTCAGCAAATAATTATGAATGTAACTTTACATGACCAATTCTACTTGTGTCAGCAATTAAAATGAATTACGTTCACGTGGCTTTTTAACTTGCTTTAAACGCTAACTGCACGCTATTTTGGCTATAAAACTGGAAACTTAACCTAAGGTCCAAATAAAATAATCTTCCGTCTTAAAATTGGACGAAAACACATCGAAATGTTAACGCACGGTGTAACATTTTCAAACAGTTAAGGTAACGTGGCACAACCCTGAGCTAGCCATTTCAGTGCATTGTAAGGACAGCAAGGCTAACATACTCAAACTACATGGCTTTTTTTTGTAAATAAACCCTATAACACCCCCAAAACACCGATACAGTATTACTTGCTGTAGAAAGAACTCAGTAAAAGTTCAGATGGCTTCGATATCAAGTGGATTGCGACTGTAAACTTTGAAGAAAGCCCCATTGTAGCCCATCTCTCCATCTTACTCACCCCTGCCGCCATCTTCAGGACGAGAGAAAGAAAGAACGACGGCGTGCTTCACTGACGTATTTACGGCCACAAGACGTGCGCGCCCTTGAAATTTCCGCGTTCACATTTCAGCCGAGTCTGACAGCTGCAGCAGTCTGGTGAGTTTTTTTAATTTATTTTTATTTTTTTTACATAATAAAGACAGTTACAGAAACCGTAATAACATGTAAAATGCTTTATTACAGAACACAGCCAAAAAAAAGAAAAAATGTGTCACAGTATAGGCATTAAATGAAATAAACGTTTCAAAATATTATTTTCTGTAATATCCTCTCGCCATAAGTTTTAAAAGGTGATTTGTTTTGAATCTTACATCAGTTCCACTACAAAAAGAAGAAGAAGAAGAAGAAGAAGAAGAAGAAGAAGAAGAAGAAGAAGAAGAAGAAGAAGAAGAAGAAGAAGAAGAAAAGAAGAAATCACTGAAGTGACGATGGTGCTTTACTAGCTGTCACCATGCCATATCTGTAAGTGTAGAAAAACTTTCATTTCTATCCGGATGCCCCAGTTGACATACTTCAGTGAGACCAATCAGCTCACAAGACCTGAAAATAAAATAAAGAAGAAGTTCAACAGCCAATCACGCAACAGAAAATTACTTTTTTTTTAAATCAAAATCAAAGTTGTGCAGACCGTCCAAATGTATGGTGGTCTTATTCCAATACTCACCCAGATAATCATCCATGAGAGATCCAATGGCAAACTGAAAAACAAATGAACAGCTTGTTTTTTGATTTTGTTCGTATTACATCAAATCTGGCAAACAGTAACAAACTTTTTCTTGCCGCTTTTGTACATGGTTATGTGATCTTTTTGTTTGTAAGAGAAGATACTTACAATGTCATTCTTGTCTACTCTTGTTCCCACAATCTTTAGACGGATCTCATCATCTTGCTGGATTACAATGTCCTTTAAAATGAGAGAAGAAAAGACCCTTTAACGTCAAAGCGAGCAACAGTAAAACAGAAGTAGCTCTGATTGCAAATGATGACCTTTATGTTTCTATGATGCATGTTTGTTTTCTTAAAAAAATAGATGGCTAACACAAGTGAAATGATGATTTCTAGATAACTCATCTCATTTATAAAATTAAGAAAAAACAAGGAAATATTTTTCAGGAAACACCAGCAAGATGATTATTTGAACTAATGACACCAAATCATTAATATGAAACAATGAATTTCTATACCTCATCAACTGTCTTATAACAAGGTGGATTAGAATTGGGGTCAAATTCCATTTCTGAAGGGATGGACTGCAAAAAGAAAATTTCTTATTAAATACAATACATCTGAGATACAAAAAAACTTAATTATGTATAATAAAAAAAAAGTGGTAAACTAAGTCTGGTTATAGATGTTAAACTCACTTACATGACGAGAGATGAAGCAAGACATTGGACCTATTTCTGTGAACAGTCCAACCTACAAGAAACGGATTGAAAAGAAAACATTCATATGAAGCAGAAAGAACATTTGTCAGAAATCACTGCAGAGAATAAAAAAAACTCAGTTCTAAGGTGTGTAGTTTTCCACTGTTGTAACAAATCATGTCATTTTATTTTATTATAAACTGTCAGAAAATTTTATCTAATTAATCACCTTGATATTTTTTTCCCCTTTTCATTTAATGCCACTATCAGTTTTAGATTATTGCTAATATCAGTTTTGATGGCCAGTCTTGCTGCAAAGAAAACAAACTGCCAATTCCAAGTTACTGGGTTCTAATCTTTTATCAACCTAAAATAAAATGTGCAAACTAAAATATAAGACAAATGCCTCAGATATGAGGTAAAGCCATTGGTAGTCATCAATCATTATGTGTGAGCATTTCAAAAGGTGTGAACTGAATATCTGACACGTTTTTATATTTTCAAGCAGTCAGCTAAGGATGAGCTGTAAATTAACCATCAACAAGAGAATGTGGTCAATGAAAGCAAAATACAGGGATCAAGGAGACATGCAGGGTTAAATCTGGAAAAGGAAAATAAATATAATGCAAACATGATAGAGAGAGAAAGGTGAAGATGCTATGGTCTGCTCAAGAAACCGAACAGAATTAGGATGAATTTTGGCCAGAACACCCACGCCTCTTCGTTGTATCCAGTGTGTGATATTGTGGCAGACTCAAGAGAGAGAAGCACTGGAGAGAAACTGCAAGTTCTTTTCAACAATCAGCCGAATAAAACAGTGAATAACCATGAGCGGCTTGTATCATGTATGGTGTAAATCTAATGGCAAGAGACACTTTTCTGCATGAAAGTTGTAATCGTTGGTATGGATCAATCACACATTTCAGGTCTCAAGTCCGGCAAATAATCGTCCATTGTGTAACTAACTAGGACTTCAAAACTCATTATCACAAGAAAAATATGGTGTGAGTCATACAATAGACCAATGATGTTGAAAATCTTGGTGTTTGAACTTCTACTAAATCCAATGCCTTAATGTCAAATAATTATCAGTTAAGTATACTGATCCCAAACAGTCTGAGGGCATAAATGGTGCAAACAAGAGAGAATTGTTGACATTTTATAATAAAACATAGCATGACCCATTTAACAGAAGACAGAGTGAGATGAATTAGCAAGACCACAGTGAGAATGAGCGAATCCTCATAGTTAAAACAAACTTGTTCCGTCTTAAAAGAGATTGTTTTATATTACAAACCTGCACTGTATCGACCCTCACCTTGTTAACCTGAGTGACTACAGCATCCACCACTTCTCCTTTGAATGGGCGGAAAACGATAGCCTTATATTTGACTGGATAGAGGACAAAACCTCTGCCTGGCTGGATTACACCTGCCCCAATGTTGTCAATAGTGGTGACTGCAATGACAAACCCATACCTGGAAAATAGAAAGAATGGACAAATTGTATTAAAATGTTCCCTGCAAGAAGGGAAATAATAATGTCAACAAAGCACAGGGTTATGTTCAAACTGTGAAAACATCATGTAAATCATTATTCATTAATGTAAAGCCCTTTGGACAAATAGGTCTGCAACAAAAACGTGCAGTTTGCGTCCATATAACTGAAAATTGCAGTCACTCACTTTCCAGTACAGGTACCCTCCACTTCTGTGAAAAGCTTCTGCTTTACGGTGTTGAGGAGGTTGGGACCAAAATATCTCGGATGTAGTAGGATTTCATGTTCCAAAGAAATCTATGAACGGAAATGAACGCGGTTATTAGTGAGAGTTTCCCTTCTTAATGTGTTGCACAAAGCTACAGTTTTGCATTAGTGTGATCCTTGGAATACTCCGGGAGATCAACCACTGAAAGAAAAAGAAAAAAGTTGTGGCGGTGGGAAAACGGAAAAGTCCTGCGAAGCTGTCACCATCAACATCACCATCACCATGCAACATAAACAATGCTAAATAAAACATCATTGTACCAAATTTACACAGTCCATATCGGCAGAATAATGTACATACTTACATGGTAAAACATTTCTGTCACAGTGTTCAATCTCCCCTCAAATATTTTTTAGATATTATCCAGCGGCACAAACTTGTTAGAATGAGAATCGAGAAAGCCTGCCGCTTTTTTGTCCGTTAAAGTCTCTTCCGGGTCAAAACGGTGAAGGCGAACTTTTGTTCCCCCTCACATTTTTCCTCATTGAATATAATCTTCTTTTTTTTATCTGAATTTCTTTTTTTCTTTTTTTTTTAATTATGACAATTTTAAATTGGTATTTATTTATCTACGTAGCTTGTTAGCTCTTTATTGCTTACAGGATCGCAGTCACTGACAAACACAAACGATCCATGACAACCCCGGAAACGTCGTCGCGCACGCGCGCCCCCTGGCATTGAGGAGGAATCATCGCACAACAACAACAGGCGTGACTCGATCCTTCACTTTCATTGGGCGATTTCACTCGACTCTTAACGCCTGACAATCGTTTGTACGAAGCAAAAGAAACGTATTTAAGTGCAAGACGGGAAATAAACTGTATACGATAACTTACACAGAAGCGGAGAAGCGGAGTAACTCGTAGGCATCTTGAACTTGGAAAACTTCATGAATATCTTTGTTAACTTAGTTGTAGCATTATTTACACGCTGTGAAGCATTTGTCTGACTTCCTTAATAATAATCCTGGGAAAACTAGACTGTCTGAGCTGACTGACGCTAAAATTAATCTCCAACCAGTTTCGTTTTCAGCTGATTGACATGGCGTGTAACCTCTTTACCAAGATGCTCCGTCCTGCTGCGTTTACACAACTTGTAAGCTGAAGAATACATTTGCTGTTGTGGTTGTTAAATCTATGTGGTATTTGGTGTTGATTCCACGTTGGGGTTCTGTGCACGAGGCATTTGTGTGACTCCTGCTCTGTGTGCAGGCGTCTCTCCGGTCAGGGTGCTGGCTTCGAGGAAAGGCGGCTGTGCTGACGGCGACGGGTTCCAGACAGTCCTCCAGCCAGCTTCCTCCGGAGAAAATCAGTCGTTATCCGATTCCCTACAAGAAGGATTTGCCTTATGATATTGTAGAGCTTATGGAGGAAGTGGAGTCAAAGGTAAATAAATAAATAATTGATGCATTTAAGTCCACTTTGCAGACTCACGTAATCTACCAAACCGACTCTTACAGGGAGGCTTTGTGCCCAATGTCTTCAAAGTCCTATCTCACAGACCAGCAGAGTTCAGAGCCTTCTTCGCATACTACAATGAACTCATGAATAAGGAAACAGGTGCGTGTTTTTGTCTTATGCTTTTTTATTTCTTTTTTTTTAAACCAACAATCCAACACTTATATGCAGTGTTATATGCAGCAAGTCAATAACCAGCTTTTTTGTAGACTCCACTCAGTTGGTCATGAGACAATTCCCCGTGGAGTCCAGCTTGATTCATGATATAAAGTGTTTATTGCAATACCAACTACTTGTGTGTTTTAATATTCGCATTTTTTTTCAATTTCTTGAATTGAATTTGTTTGGAGAGATTTGCGTTTTGAATTTACACTGAATGAATGAATTAACATTGTAGTTTTTTCAGGAATTGCCTTGCCTATTCATGACAGTATTCAGCCACCACATCAGCCCTTCAGTACACTGCCTGGGTATAAAAATAAAAAAATCGTAGGTTTGAATAAATAAGACATTGTTTCCATGAGCTTGTGCTGTGTCGCCCTAATTTTCTTCGTGAGTTGCAATAATTTTTTGCCACGCTCTTGTATTGATGATGGGAGAGTCAGACAACCACTTCTTCGTCATTTTAGCCTATTGACTCCTGGCACTGGCATCTTGGAGTAAATTCTTAGATGCAATGAATCATTCAATATATTCTAGTAAACAGCAGTGCTCAATGTATCCGTACGTGTCACCCTAACTTTACTCAGAAACTGACAAGATTTTCATTACTTGTATGTTTTCAACCAGATATTCAAAAACTCATATTTTTTAATATAATGCGAAATTCATTGATTCTCATGCGCTAAAGGGAAATTACAAAAACAATCTTTCAACAAAGTCATTATTTTTAACATGATCATAAATATCAATCCAGAATTTTACAATTTGTACATCCCTCCTTTGTATGGCCAGGCAGTGATTATAACATTCCAATTGTCTGAAATTGCCTTTGTCCCATGTGCAGGTTTACTGATTATTCTTAGAGAAGTTACTCAGAATCCACTTAAATCTGCCACATGGAGCCTTGCACAAACTTAACATTTAACCAGTGAACTTTGTTTTGTTTTTTCGTGTTACATCATAGTGTGAACTTTGGCTATAAAAAAGAAGGAAAAAAAACATAGCCACTAACCCAAACAAAATCTTTTCCAAGTTCTATTTCAGTGCAGGAAGCTTGTGTAACACCCTGCATGTGGGATTTATGAGGAAAATCCTGTTTCTGTAACAGAACTTCACATAGCCCGAAACAACATGGCATGTTAAGATCCCATCCAGCTTTGATGTCTGCTACTTAAAAGTTGTGTGAATATGTGTTTATTAGTCTGGGATCTATTGTCCTCCAGGCAGATTAACCAAGGCAGACCGTGAGCTGATCGTAGTGGCAACCAGTATCCACAACAAGTGTCTTTACTGTGTGGTCTCGCACAGTGCACTGCATCGCATCTACTCGAAGAAACCCACTCTTTCTGATCAGGTACAATCCTTAAACCACTTCCACAGCTTACAGCTGCACTACTGCTTATAATACAGTTGCAGGACAGATGCAGTTAAGATGTATGTTTTTTCAGAAAAAAATGATCTCTTACTCTGACGTGTGGGGAAAAATTCAGATTTTCTTCCCATACACATGCCTTAATTTCTGCTTTGTTAAATACTTGCTTCAGAATAATAAAGAGTTTGATATTGAACGGGAAATTCCGAGCTCTACCAGCAACTCAGGACCTCTACCGCTTGACCCCAGAATAATTTCACCAACATACATTCCCATTACAATACTGGAAACCTCCAGCATACATTTTCATTCTTTACTTTCTGCAGTGTTGTTGAAGTGTGTAAAAAAATCTTTGCCCAACAGGAAATACATTCTATGCTAAAGCCAGCGCTGGATTTGGCAGTTTTTAACTAAAGTCAACCTGATTTGGACAAGATTTTAAAACACCACCTCTCATTCAACTATCATGAAATCCAGCTTTGTAGTTTTTTTGTAATGTTGCTGACAAACAGACAGATGATCTCCATGCAGTTTGGATGGTAAATGCTCTGCATATCCATCTAACACCTTATAACCTTAGATGGGTTTTACAAAACTCTTTACAATGGAGGCAGAGCTGCTGCACACGATGCTCGCCTTCCATCAGGAGGAACTTAATGTCCAGCATATTGCAGAAAGACACTGTTGTGTGTGGGTAGGCCGGGGATCAAACCACCAACTAGCCACACTACCACCGGAACCACAGCTGCCATGAAGACAGAGGAGGAATGTTCAGTACAATTGTGTACTTTCTAAGTTCTCCATCTTTTCTTATTATCTCCGGATACTTATATTTGGATGCTTACTGAATAAATGAAGCCTTTTTTCACACATGAACTCTAGAGATTTCCAGGTGAAACTCTTGACAGTTCTTCCAGTGTTTTTACACAGTTGCTGTTTACACAAGCACATCACAGCAGGAGGCTTTCTGCTAGAGACATGTTCTCCAGGCTGTAAATACAAGGGAGGAGATGTGGGGAGAACGCCAGTCTAGAGTGTGCAAGAGGCAGCGTGTGATGAAGGAATGATCTTGTCTAAATGGGCTGTGTTTTCTGTACAATACATTGAGAATAGCGGATGAGGCTCCTTGCTGTGTTGATATGAGTACTGCCTTTATCTCCACCTATCCACAATGAGCAAGGGGAAAGCAGCAGAAAGGACAAACTCCCACCAGCACATAAACACATGCACAGCTTTTGCTTTTGCCCGCTGATGTCCCAGAGATTTTACTAGAAGTTTAGGTGGAAAAATCTAAACTGGAAGTCAGCAGCAGATGATGTGGACATTTGCATTCTCGCATCCAGAACATCTGTAGAACTTTTCAGGACTCCAACGCATTTATGAAAGCAGCTTCTAATTGGTTCTCTCCCTACTTTCAGGTCGTGGTGAACTACGAGAATGCCGAGCTCACACCTCGGGAGCACGCCATGCTGGACTTTGCAATGGCTGTGTGTCGCTGTGACACCATCACAGAGCAGCACTTTCAGGCTCTGGAGGAAGTTGGCTTTGACCACGAGGACGCCTGGGACATTGCAGCCGTGGCTGCTTTCTTTGCCATGTCCAACAGACTCGCCCACCTCACAGACATGAGGCCAAACCTTGAATTTTTCAACATGGGCCGTGTACCACGGGACAAGAGCAAAGACAAGGCAGGGGGTGATAAATGAAAAGCAGAAGGCATTCATGATACAATATGTTCAATATGTTCATGAAAAAAATCTTCCAAAACTCTTGAATTTCATGGTAGGTCTTTAGTTTATTGTACACTGGTTGGAAATGCACTTTGTGATGATACATTGCTTGTTTGTTACCAAGTTGGCCAACTGAAGATAAAAAATAAAAAACTTGCTATAGGTCAGAGTTATGTAACATTGTTTTTAAGTTTGAATGGCTAACCGCTTTCCTAAGCGTTTCATACTGCTTCTTAATAAATTTTGGGGAAAAAAAGCTTTAAAAAATTTTGATTGGGAGATAAATTTATCATGTATTTTTCACCTCATGCTCATATTTAAAAGGTTAAGGCATTGATTTCTGTGAAAGTAATCTGAATGGAGATCCATCCATTTTCTGTACCGCTTAATCCAATTCAGGGTCGCGGGTGGGCTGGAGCATATCCCAGCAATTATCAGGCGAGAGGCAGGTACACCCTGGACACGTCGCCAGTCTATCACAGGGCCAACACAGAGAGACAGACAACCATTCATTCACACACTCCTAGGGAGAATTTAGAAGTGACCAATTAGCCTCTCATGCATGTCTTTGGACAGCGGGAGGAAGCCGTGGTACCTGGTGAGAACCCACGCATACATGGGGAGAACATGCAAACTCCACACAGATGAATGGAGATAGAAAACAAATTTTGTACACCTGATGAAGTACTGTATATCACCACTAGATGGCACTATGTCATAGTAGATATTAAATTTAAGCTACAGGTCCTGAAAATACAATATTAGTGTGATCATATACCCATAAAATCCCCCATGAATATGATGCAATGAATCACTGTTCATACTCCAGGTCTGTGTTTTGCAACATTTTCTCCCAAAGTTTTCCATCTAAATTCATACAAGTCCAACACAGTTGCAACAGAAGATGATTTTCTTTAATGTGTATGTGGAATGCTACCTTCTGTACTTAAAAACTTATCATGTAGAGATGTGAACAGATCTCTAGTGAATAACGTGTTAGTCTTTAGAATCACAAATCTTGGTTCCGTATCAGGGCAATCTGAAAGTTATTCAGTCTGAATTTGAGTCTGATTTCTCAATTACACACACACGCACATACACACTGAAAGAGAACATGAGACAACTAAAACCTGAGCCCGCTGACGTTGGTAAAGGTCATTTGACAAACATGTTTCTCCCCGAGTCTGTCCTGAACTTACTTCCTTGATGAAGTGTTATATGAAACTGCTCATGTACTATTACAGGTCCTTGTTAAGTACCAACCCTCATGACCTCCATGGCTAATATCACTTGTAAAAGGAGGCAGCTGGCTCCAGACAAGGCTAATTTATGGTCTGCAGTTTTCCTCCATTATTCAGAATAGAATAGAATAGAAATTTGGGCAAAATCCTCATCTGACATCTATGGTCAAAGACTTTAGATGGAGGCTTTCAATATCCTAATTTACACTGTGTTCCTCTTCACTGATGGAGGAATCAAGTAAATTTGATGGGAGTTTCTGAGGCACAGCAAAACATTTACTTATTCTTTTAAAAGGTAACACAAATCATAACCCACAACAAAACAGGACAAATAGCATCACATCATACCTGTACTGGCTTCCAAGATGCTAAATAAAGCAGTAGTTCTTGTTTTTATGAGGCTCAGTGGTGTCCCACCATCTTCTGTGTCTGACCTTTTACAGCCTCACACTCCAGTTAGACCACTGAAGTCTACGAACCAACTGGCTTTCTTAGATCCAGGCTCAAAATCAGATGTGACAGGGCCCTCTAATCTGTGGAACAGCCTCCCTTTTCACCTTTTCAAGAGCAAAAACCCAATTTCTTCTCATTGGCTTTAGGTCATGGCTGAGGAGAACATCTAGGCTTTTAGCATCCAGGGAGTTTGATTATCTTAGTCTCGCTAAATTTAATGCCACAGAATTTAGCTCATATTTACTGCTGATTATATATCTGGTGCCTTTACAGCATTTTGGCCAACTAAGGTTATTTTAAAATGCACTATAGACATAAAATGCAACTTGACAAACTGTATAAAATATGAGAAAAAAATAAAATAGGTAGCATGCAAGAATCTGAATAGCAGATGATTTCTGACTGGTGTGTGGCTGTAAGGTCCATGTTTGTAACATCCTTTGATATCCATTAAACATCATAAAGGCAAACAAACCATATGAGATGTTAGAAATTAGAAAAAGTAGAACCTTCAATCTTATACCACCTAAAAATTCAGTTTAATATGAAGGAAATGTGATTTTTTTTAAATGTGATGCTTTGCACTGATTGCAGTTGCATGAACAGTATCCTCTGGAAAACTGCATGTTGAGAGCTGATACATGACTTCTTATTGTAGAGCTTACTTTTAAGCAGGGGAAAGTCCTCAGGAGAGGGGGTGGGGGTAGGCCACTGATCCTTCGCGCATGAGGTGGATGACCGATGGAGGGTAAGCAGGCTCATAATAAGATCAGGTTAAAGACACTGGATGGCCCATCCAGGAAGGGACCTGGGCACCGGCGTAGTAGGTTGAGGCACTGGAGGAGAACTGGGCATCAGTGTGGTGGATGAAAAAAGACTGATGATCCAAACAGAAGACTTTGCTGCAGGAAGGCCACAAAAAGAACCGATGACACCAAGGCAGCTGATGATCTGGCAGAGAGCTAGGGCTGAGGGTGATCTCAGGTGTGCCTAGTTAGAACACAATAGGAAATTTCTCTTCTACCCAGAAGAGGGAGCCTGCTCACACCTCCTAGGTCTGAAAGATGGAAAAAACACAGCAGCCTGAACCAGATCATGACAGTGCAGCCTCCAGACTTCATTAGAGTCAACCCCCATAGCTTGAGGAGAGATGGGTAATTTTGGAAGTTGCTTCAAATTTGTTATGCCTCCTCTGGGAGTTCAGGCAAGCACGTCCACTTTAATTTAACTTTTTTTTTTAAAATGTTGCCAGATAAGTTTTCAGTTTTCCACACTGTAAGAAAAAAGAGGAAGAGGCTAAAAAATATAAAGTGCTACAAATGAAAAGAAATGAGCATGATGCAAGATTTTTATCTTTTTCCCCCAAAATTATGGGCTGACTTTTCCCTCTCTCTTGCTATTGGTCTCATCACAGTGTGCCTGAATACACAGCTTGTTTGTAAATTTAAATTCCCAGTCAGTCCAATCTGTGAACCACATCTTCCACAGTGCATCTCACTCGACTGTGAAGACACAAGACAACTGATGCAGTGCATGAAGAGATAAGATAGCACAGCTTTGCAGATCTACAGCAGCAGAACAGCAGAGAGAAAATATGACTGTATGACATTATAACTACTGGATTGTAAAAAGAAAAACAAACTGTTATAAAAAATGAAAACATTCATCTCTTTTTTGAAAAATGCTAGATGAACTATTCTAAAGTAGGATTTCCCTTCAACTAAGATGGTTGATCAACACACAAAGGAGGAACTCTGTTACCCATTGAAGAGAATGTGGACAGGCAGAAGGGGTGAACACGTATGAGACATTAGCAAATGGAAACACACAAGTACAAGACCATTACAGTACTTGTTAAGTAAATGTCAGTTGCTATTAAGACAATTTGAGAGCACTTGTGTGCAAGTCCCCATTTTCGCTCTCAAGTAATTTGCATGCCTGTGTTTTTGTGCAAGCATAGTGTATGTTTGCTTGGGTTGTTTTGCTGGGGGGTTCATTTGCTGCATGGGGAATTTGGTTTCACTGGTTCATTTGGTTTGATGGGGTTTTAAATGTAATGACTAAATTTCAGTTAACTAAAAATTCACAAACTCCTGAGCAAACAGGATGCATCCCCATTAAACTGCTGCTGCACAGAGAGGACAGCTTTAAAATATGTAACACATCTGACAGGAGCTAAAAACCTGAGTCCGATAGAGGATTTCAAGCATTTGAACCATCTGAATTTGTTGACATATGAGCACTTTTGAAAACATACCAGTGCCACATTGTTGGCAAGTAGATCTTGGCCATCAGAGGATGGAAGCACTTCGTGGCTTCCCATACATAATTTTGTTGAGAGATTGACATCACAAAAAAAGAAAATAGATTAAATAATTGGTGATGAAATTCTACTGTGTAAACAGTGTAAACAGTTAACAGTAAACAGTATACTGTGTAAACAGTAGAATTTACAAATAAACAACTAATATCACATACTCATTTGATTT
Organism: Atherinosoma microstoma; assembly: GCA_037177055.1. Taxonomy (NCBI): domain Eukaryota; kingdom Metazoa; phylum Chordata; class Actinopteri; order Atheriniformes; family Atherinidae; genus Atherinosoma; species Atherinosoma microstoma. The sequence continues at coordinate 20,283,864 of JBBBVU010000007.1, forward strand.
CTGAAGAAAAGTTCTGATATTCATTTTGTTGTTTCTTGTTTGTCGGGCTCTGCTGACTCAAGCTTTCACACAATCAGTTTTCCATCCATGTGTAACATCATCTCATGCATGTTGTCATCTTTTTGAAGGACTGAATGAATGAATGTCCATCTGCATTGGGGGGGAAATAATGGCCATTTGCAGGACCAGAGAGAGATGCTTACAGCCCTATAGTGTCAGTGTGGTCAGGTGCTCATTGCAGAGCAGCTGTGTTTTCTCTCAAGAATTTCTCCTCTTATCTTTCCTTAGAGCTTTTAATCTGCATTTAGGTCTTCATCATGACTGCAACTCAACGGTTCCAACTTTAACTATTTCTGAAGAAGCTGAGCAAATGAACTGAACAGCACAATTTTCCAGTGAGAGTATGCATTATTAATTTGATCTTTTTTTTCATCTTTCACATACTATCAAGCCAAGTCACAGGAGAAACTTCTAATACATTCAGTTTCAGTAGAAAATAACAACACATGGTTCTTAAAAGCAATTATTTGATAAATTAAATTTGCAGGCAGGTAAACTTAACACAGAAATGTCAATTTGTACATCTAAAATCTGATCGGGTTGCTTGTAGATCTGTCATAGCAGCTGTCATATGCATCGGGCTTGGAGATATAAATACAGCAGCAGCCAAAGGGAGCTACAAATAGCAGCCGCTGGAATTTGATTTTTTTTAACAACTAACTTTCTTGATATCTGCCAACTAAGGGGGTAAACTCATGTGATCTGATCTATACCTGCCTGTTGTTGAGCCTTAGGCCTCAGAAAAATATCTTCTGCCCCTCATCATCATGACTAGACTGAAGCTTGAAACATCTCCACGTGGATGAAGCCCTGTTATGACCTCGCAGGCAACCAGCTGAAGTGTTTCAGATTAGATCGTTCCAGACTCATAATCCAAATGCACATTTATTCAGATTACTCCATGTCTGCGGATTATGGGCCATGCATCACCTGATGTTTATTACAGAAAAAGAGAGATTCATGCTGTTTTTGTCTTTTGGTTTTTTATTATTGTTTTCTGGTAGACATTTGTGGTATTTTGTGGGTATTTTAGCATGTATTTGGGTTTTTTTTGTCTGCGACCTTGCATGTGAAAAATAATTTTTGAAATATCTGAAGTGTGTAACCTACAACCTTTTTTGTCTTAATTCCTGAGCACTCTGGCACAAAACCACTTCAATATTAGATAGAGAGTTCTTTGATTACTGTTTTGTGTCTGGGTTAGGTATAATTTCCTTTTTGTTTTCTCAGATTTTGGTTGAAGCCTGCTTGTGATCATTTCACAGGTCTCCTTTCTTTGTGGTTGCCCTTGAAACTTGGCATGATCGTCACTTGGCAGACTGGTGTCTGCACTTGCAAAGTCTGAGCTCATTTGCTTGAGTGTGCCGTGAATATGAATATATTTAATAGCTGCTTTATCTCCTCAGGGGGATTTACAGGTCTCACATGTAAAACTTTTGATTTGGTTGCGGTCTGTCTGCAGACAGAGCTGTGTTAAGAGTGTTCTGCTCTGTCGGGACATGCCCAAGCCTAGAAGAAGACTAGACTGATGAATGACAGGAATCCCTGTCCAGCCAAATCAAAGTGTCTCTCTCATTTGGCAGCGTGTCACATTATCATTCAAGCTGTCCTTTTTTTCTCATGTCAAAGAAATGAATCACAGCTTATTACGGTGATGAAAGTGTCAGGAAAGAAATAGTTCAATACAACCTTTATGGTTCAATTGCTAGACTAACATTTTTTTCCACCTGAAAAGCATCTCTGGATTCAATCAGTGACAGCTCCATGACTCTGAGCTAAACTCAACAACATGGAAAGTTTTACCTGCTCCTTAAACATTTTTTTAGAGAGTAATTAGATTCTTTATCAGGGTGGGTTGGCCAAGAATGATGCTATTCAAGGTGTCCCTGAAATTTTCACTTGCAACTCTTTTGAATTTTAATTAAACAGAAACAAGAATCTGAAAATGCTGCGTGTGCTTAGGAAATAAGAGTCCTCTTCCATGAATATGCTCCCAGAAACCTTTGAACAATGAAAAACAAAAACATCATTGGTCTGGTGCTGAGGCCTTCAGGGTGAAATGGGATTATGTGACCCCAACAGAAAACCGACGACGCACATGAAAAAAAGAAATAAAAACAATAGGAAAAGCAAAGCAAAGAAAAAGGCAACAAAAAGAATTTACATAAAACAAGAAAGAGTGGGAAACAGATTTAAATGAAGAGAACATATTGGGGGGAAAAAACCTGCTAATGAGGCTGGGAGGATTTACTAACATGCTACCATGCTCACGGTGATGATGCTAAGCAAAGAAAATATCTGCAGGAACAACAATAGCTGTGTAGAAAAAAAATAAATAAAGGAGCTGCAGAAAAGTTATATGACATGAGACTGTTGGTGAATCACAGTGTTAATACTCAGGATAGTGACCAGATTTCCAAAGTAAGAGCTGTAACTGAAAACACATTGTGAAATAAAATATTATTTATGACATGAAAAAGAGGAACAATAGTGTTTGTAATGCAGACACAACATCATGAAAAACAAAAACAAAGATTATCTCATTACTAAGGCACATATGAGAAGTGTAAACGAACAGCCAGTTTAGAAGTTCATGTATTGGAAGAAGAATCTGAGTGACTTTGACAGGGTTCAGATTGAATGTCTGGGGGTTTTTCAACAGATCATAAATCAACCATATTTTTTTTCACTTCACTAATGCCCAGAGGGTCGTAAGGAGAACATCCAGAACAGATGTGATGAGAACAGAATAATTTTAACTGCTGTCTGTTACTAGATCACAGTATATACTGATTATTGACCCTGATAGCAGTGAGCCAGCCTCCTCTGTGGGCCAAAACGTCCACAGCTGAGCTGACAGGAATGTAAGAACCATTTACTTCTTAGATGGAATTTTACTCAAAAGCTATATATCTGACCTCTAGGTAATGCAAGATGGAAAAAAAATCATAGATCATCATAGTCAAGATTCATCCTTTGGACAGCATGAATATCCATCTCAAGTTTCCAGCTAATCTAGCCAATAATGATGATATATGACAAAATATAGTCTGAATGACTTGATGTTAGTAGAAGTTAGAGGATCATCAAAATCATCAGGAGTCATTGTTAGAACAACCAAAATGTCTTGACTTTCAATTCATGGGTTGTTGAGATGTTTAACTGGGATTGTAGTGGAAGACTGATAACTAATAAACTGACAGACTGATTGACATTGACATCAACAGAGCTGTTGATTAAAACAATGAACAAGCAAAAACAGAGCAGGAAAAAAAAACACAAGGTTCCTTTTGAAGTTGGATTGAGATTGTTTGGACCTGAAGACCAGACAGGGAGCCATGGCACCCAGCTTAGTCGCTTCTTCACTTTTCCCCCAGGGGATTACGGGATTGGTGGACTGATTGAGGTTGGAATGAGAAAACATGAAGAGGAATCAATAGAAGTAATGGCCTCAGCTGACGTCCAGTATATCTGCTGTAAAGCTGAGATGTGGAGGAAGCAATAACATCTGGCTGCCAAATCCCACCCACCAGACTTAAACACATACAATTTTACACACCCATTATCCACCTGTCACCCACACAGCAAGAGCTTCTTTTTTCTTTTAAATAATAATGCTGGGCCAGCAGTTCAGCAGGCAGAGGTCATCACCATATTGGATGGTAATAAGGTTGAGCTTCATCCTAAAAGTTTTTCATGGATTTCATTACTTTCCTGTCCTTCCTTTTCTATATATAGTCTTTAGAATAAGTTGGAAGTTGGAATAAAAGAAAAAAAAAACAAGACCTACATCACATCATTACATATCATAAATTATATTTTAATCTGTCTTGCCCAGAGAGAAAGAATGAATAAATAAATAGATGAAGAAATGTCTATTTAGGTTCATAAGTTGCAGAAAAGTGAAGTATGTACCATCTGCATGCTGAGCGAAGCAGTCTGTCAATCTGAACATACAATCTGGTCTCACCCAGGCCCCCCCACTGTGCACAGTGTGTGTGTGAATGTGATATTTATGTAGATGGTGCACAAGCATGTTTCTGTTTCTGTATTAGTAGGGTACAGACATTGTCACTATAATGTTGTACATATAAGATTGAGAGGAACCCAAATTCTTACACCTTTTACACACTTAAAAGCAGTACAATTAGACGGACACACCTGAGCACACCTCTGCTGGTATGGTACAAATCAACAGCAGCAGCAACAGCACTTCACATGTTTTTATATGGATCTACTTGAGTGTGAAGGTCTGGCAAGAATTTGAAGGCACTTTAATATTCACAGCATGAGCCATTCTTACTCATTCTGACTTTTGTTATGTACCACATGGTGCTGTTGAGAATAGGGAACTCACATCTGTTGTAATGGACTGTTAACAGGGTTAATACAGGAATCCTAGAGTTGAATTTACTACCTTTTACTACCTTTTTTACTACCTCTACAATATTT
>JBBBVU010000007.1:20288681-20334378 GCA_037177055.1 Atherinosoma microstoma
TAATAATAATAATAATAATAATAATAATAATAATAATAATAATAATAATAATAATAATAATAATAATAATACAATTAGAGTGACTGTACATTGTATTTTTGTTGGAGTCTTGCAACAATCCTCATCCAAACAAAGATTTTCAGTAGAGTGGTGATCACTTCTTACATGTGCACTTTTTCCCCTTTTTTTTGGTCTCTGCTCATTGCATGGATTCTTGCTATGTTGGTCAACACACACACATGCACACATTTGCAAATGTGTGTGTTTGGCTTTGAGGCTCTTAATGCTCTCACATCTGAAAGACAAGCAATCTCTCTTGATGGTATATAGTATGTTAAAGGTTAATCCCCAACCCTGCTTCTGCAGCACATGCGCTCCTCTGTTTTGCTTACCTTTTGCTTACAATCACAATATGGGGAAACATTTTCCTCATGGAAACAAAAAGCAAGTTGTTGTACCTCTTGCAGCTAAGATGTTACAGTAATGGTTAGGGAAATGGTAGTTAAAGTGCACCAGGCATGATAATTTCCCTTCATTTAATTCTTAATCTTGGGGACCTCTAGATTAGCTTTGTAGACATTAAAATTCCAAATAGGCTGTTTATTATTTAAAAATGAGGCAGAGCTTTTTTTCTGGGGGAAGCATTTCCCTGAAATTGAGGGGATTTGGGGAAACCTTTTTCTGATTGGTGAAGATTCTGAAGCTTAAATTTACGGTTTGGTAAATAATCTCATTATTCTCATTAGCTGCAGTTGTGCAATATTACACGTCATCTTTCAGTTCAGTGTTTATGTCGCCTTTCAGTGTAGCTGCCAGCTTAGGCAGAAAACATCTGCTGCCTATATCTATAAAGGTAATGATGCTTACACCCCCCCATTGTTATCTGAGGCTAGGTTACCATCGAGTACTACTTTGCACTTTTACTTTGGGAGCTTAGTAAAAGTTCAAATCACCCAGTACATAATTTTTTGTTTGTTTGTTTTTTAGTTAAAACAAAAAGGTTTCTGATGATTTCAGTGAGAGGTAAAAAAAACAAACGTCATGTCCATTTTGTCCAAGGTCTCAAAGTTTCTCTTCTTTAGTTTTCTTTTAGCTTCTTGTTTCTCACTGTTATGATGAAAAACAATAGGTTATTTAAAAATCATAAGATGTAAAAAAAAAAATAAATAAAATAAAAAAAAACTATATCATTTTATAACTTTTATTCAACCAAATAAAACCCACTGAGATCCTGATTTTTGATCATCATATTGACCTCATATCAGTAATAATCCACCTTTCACTACAGTTTCAGTTAATAAACAACATGTAATAGACATATGAATACAGTTTGTCTGATAGAATGTTAATTGATGATTAAAATATATATATTTTTTAAATTAATTTTGGCAATTAATATGACTACTCTCCAGTTACTATGCATCTCTATGCTTAAAAAACAATTACACAGGCAGCTGCTGCCATGACAGAGACGTCTACGATGTGACATCTGAAATTTATGGCATAGAAGTTATTCTACAACTAATGTAGTTACAACATACTAAGATTTATCAAATGAATGAAAATTCTTCAAACTTAAATCATTCCACTTAATTGTATTCAGTCACTCAACAAAAACAGAATTTTTTGAAGCAATGAGCTTGAATATATTTTTTTTTAGTAAAGCTGGGTTGTTAGATTTTGATGCTGGCTGACATCTTTGCTTTTTGGAAGTCATTCTCTTGGAAATCATTTGTCCATTTAATTTTTTCTATTTTGCTTAATTCACTCATCCTGTCATTGAAGTTACTTAGATATCACACATATTTATGCTTTAACAGATAAATATCAAAAGGGGACCTTATCTAACCTTTAGAATATCAAACCTTGACCAGATATAGTAGATTAATAGGCTACAATACCTAAAATGGAAATTAATCAAAAAGGCAGTGATTGTTGGTCATAAAAATCCCAAGAATTAGTAGCCCCCTCCTCCCACTTTGAAACTCAAAGTGGCATCATGGTGAAATTGTTTTAGGATGCAGTTACATAACTACAGCAGCTGCATGTGCTTACAGAGGCAAATAATTAACTCAAACCTCAGCTGTAATAACATTTCACCATCGGCTGCACAGAGTTTCATGTGTCACATGTCCCTGGTTAGATTCTACATTTTATACTGAATCCCCTCCTAAAATACTTGTTTAAAGTGGTGCTGGAGCACAGCAGTACTTTCATCTGCTTCTCTCACGAACTGGTTCACTCTTTTCATTCTCACGCCACTTTAATTTATCAGCAGAATACCGGCACTGTGCAGGAGGTGTAACTCTTTAGTGTTCCGTGTAACATGTTACAGACACATGCAATACAGCATTGTAATCAATGAAATCCATCTAGTTTATGTAAAACAAGCATATCTGCAGTAAAGCAACAAATTATTTTTCTACCTAAGCAAATCTTTTTTACTTACTTTTTTGGTTTCTATTATATTTTTTTGATTTTGAAACATACTGTAACTAATGTGAAAAATCCTTTCCCATGTTTTCTTTTACTTAAAAACAGTGAAAATAAATGTTTGATCCATTTATAACGTGATCTGCTTTCAGATATTGTGAGATAAAGTAGTTAAATTTAGCATTTTATTGAAGGAATTGTTAATTAACATGCATTTAAAAATGATATTCTGTGCAAAAAATTATTGAACACAACAGACTGTTTCCTCATTGTCCAAGGATACATATGTTGAAACTGCATATAGTTCTTATGTTATATGAAAAATTGAAATATGTTTTCACAGATAAAGTCTATAATTGAATAAAGTTCCAGTTTAGGTCTACTTGCAAAAGAAAATATCATGACAGGACAAAGGCCTTTGAGTTTGTTTGTTTTCTTTTTACTTTTAGAGAAATACTTGTTTAACATAACTTTCTTTAAAAATGCATGGCATTAGTAACTGGTGAGTCAGAACTTTGTATTTCTAGTAAAGAAGAATATGCTTGTCTGTTTGGTATCTACCAAAAATTCCCCCTAAAATTAGTTTTCTTTATGATACATGAATCCATTTTCCAAACAGTGTTACTTTGGGACTAAAATAATGTCAAACCTTATAGTTTCAAATAGTATTTGTTGCAGTTTTGCTATCTTTAAAACATGAACATAATTGAGTTCAGGGAGAGGTTGTGTTGTACAGCATGGCTGATGTTATTTGGCTTTTTTTTTTTTTAAATCCTTGTCCTCTAGTCTGCATTATTTATTAAATAAGACTTTGTATCTTAAATAAATGAATGCAGTTATTATCCTGTCTGAAATCTAGGCCTTAGTCCCATTGATTGGAGCTCATCCATCAAACATCAAACAATTGGAAGTTGGGAGGAAATTTTTGTTGGCCTCAGAAAAAATAAATCAGAGCATATTTCCTAAATCACAGAAAGAGGAAAACATACCCCACATTCTTGGTCATGCTATTTTTTTCTTCTGTCTTACAGTTACTATCATATTTCAATTAATTTTTTTCCTCATTTAATTTCCTTTTTTTATTCGGGATCAAGGAATTTCTACTATCATGTGAGGAAAAACAAAACTTATGCATGAAGATAAAGAAGAGATACAGTTTTTAAAAAAAATTAAAATGGGAAATCCTCCTTACTGAACTCTGTTAAGACACTTCAACTAACATCAAAACAGGTTGAAGCTCATGTTAGGGTTGATGTTTTCCTTTTACCTTTCAGTCATAATAAAACCCAGGCCCATAAAAATTGTAGCATATATGAAATAGAGTAATAATATCAGATGAAAACAACACAAATGCCTCACTAATTATCACCCTCATCAACAGAGACCCAGTCTTTCTTCCTCTAATTTAGTAGTTTGCCAAAAACAAAACAAAAAAAAAAACACACAATACAGCAAATCTTTGAACTTCTAGCATATACATTTTGTTTAAAAGGTTTTTGCGTTTGGAATCGTGTTCATCTCCCCACACATTGTCTCCTCACAGATGTATGCAGACCTGTTATACAGAGAATAAATAGTCTTTTATTAACAGAGAGTCAGTCAAAAACTCACAGAATGACAGAGATTAAGAGACCAATGACAGCAGCTACAACAAAAACTGGGAGGTGGACATAAACACATTTACAACCTTCAGTCACTTTCAGCTTGTCAACCTCCTCAACAGAAAAGATAAATCTTCTTAACAGAAGGGCTTTTTCAAAATATAAATCTACACTCTGTTTTCTAGGGAAGGGATGACAGGTTATCTGGCTGCTGCCTCAAGTTATTGTCTGCATTGTCAGAGGTTCATCGCTCCTCATCTTCAGAAATAATTTAGAAGGTCCAACAAGAACAAAGTCTGCTCAGATCATAGACTTACAGTGAAGTTCTCTCAGCCATCAAAATATGTAAGAGTCACATGCTAGTTTGACAACAAAGGCTCTATAATGGTGAGACTCATGTTTCTGGGGGTTGTTCTCTTCTGTTTGCAAGTGTTCAAATCAAGTGGCAACTTTCACGGTTCTTTTTCTCAACAGAAAAAAAAGAAAAAATTCTTATTAGTCAGAACAGAACGTTCACAATTTTCATACCTAGTTTTCTTAAAACAAGGCTATTTAGTTTACTTTTTTGTTGGATTTATGTTTAAATGTACCTTGATTTTTAGTAGCTGTTTGGTGACATATAAGCACCAAATCTTAAAAAAAGAAAAAAAAAATCATGTTACATAAAACGCGTTTCAGAAAGCTTAATTTTTTACTGGATCATGAGTTAAATCCCATCAATCTACCGAAAACATGGGCATAAAACAAATAGCACGTTCACAACACTTAGATGAGTTTTAATTGAAAACTGATGCCACTACTTGAAGTAAATCCAAATGTTGTAACATTTGCATTTGGTGCTAGACCACTGGGTTAAAAGATATACGGTACAATTCAACATCCACTATTTGACTACACTTCAGAACAACTTTGTTGCAACTTGCGTTACTGGTCAATACCCAGAAATGCCTTTAATATGAAACTGTTATTAAACACAGTCCCAAACTAGCACGTGACAGCTTCTACATTTTGGAATGAACAGGTGAAACAAAGCTAGACAAGATTCAAAATTAAAACTTAATTGAAAAATAAAGGAAATTTGTGACAGACCATAATGTTGTGTACAGTGATCCATTGATCCAAACTAAATGGTAAGATTTCTATTGAAAGATCAAATTTTAGTAACTAGCATGTTTTCCTCGCACCAAACTTTGTATCTGAGGCAGTTTCTAACCACTATAGTGGAAAACCACGAGTTTTACTGAAAAGTGGATTTTACGTATATCATTGCTAAAATGGGAAACATTATATGACTGACTGGTGAGGTTCTTTGACCAACATGTCAAAATAGGAATTAGTTTATTTCAATGAAATAATTAGTTTAGTGTAGAGAGTATATCAAAGTGATCAAAGCTGGTGAGAAAAAGACTAATTCTATGTCTCACAAATCTTATTATTTATTTTAGTAACTACCCTAAGATCATCACAAAGATGGTGCATCATCAGAAATAGTAAGTAATTTCTACATTAAGGGTTTGAAAGGAGAATGGCTAGTGTGTGTGAGCTCAGACTGAGGTGGCGCTTTTACAAACAGGACAACAGCAGCTGATGGGAGGAGGTGGATGTTGTCGGAAGTGTCATTATACAGTAAATATACAGTAGATATTGCTGTTATTTTAAATAACGTATACAAATAAAATATGGACTGTTTTTCTAGGTAAAAATAATCAGTAGCAGTATACTCTTACCCTGATATCATTATGTAAAAAAGACAGGGGAAAAAAAGGGATCCTCAGGGATTTTATGTTTAGGCTCTAGGCTCAGTGTCTCTATTGTTTTGTCTGTATGCTCAACCTCTTTTCATCTTCAAAAAATAATACATTTCTGATATCAAGTTAAAAGAGGGAAATCAATTTATATTTCTTATCTGAATTTGGAATTTACTTATCTAAATCCCATATTCAACGTAGATTTGTCTAAGTACATCTCAGTCTTTTAAACTGTTTCTTTGAAATTTTGCCCTTTATGATTCAGATGCATCGACACATTTCGCCTAAGTAATCCAGTTTTATAGAAGCCTGTTAAGAATCCATTAGTTTAAACCAGAGGTGTTTAGGGGAATATGTAAAACATGCAGGGCAGTGGGTCTTGAGGACCAAGATTGGGAAACACTAATTTAGATGACACAAATCGGATGTTGACAGATCCACTATCAATACAACACTGATTTTTGGCCTTGTCCCTTGTGAAAAGCGATGCCACTTTGGATTTCTTGAATAGTTTCATAATGTACTGTCATTTGAATTCTTTACAATTTTTCCTGGAGACAAAGTCATCCAAAATTGTCAAATTATTTGCCTGGACATTCTCTCCTGTTGCTCCAGCTTCCTCCCACAGTCCAAAACCTGCACGTCGGGTTGATTGGTGTTTCTAAATTCTCCCTAGAGGTGAGTGTGAGTGCAAGTGGTTGTTTGTTTCTCCGTGTTGAGGCTGCGATGGACTGGCAACCTGTTCGGAGTGTACCCTGCTTTTTACATGATAACAGCTCATGGACTGGATTAGTACAGTAAATGGATGGATAGATATTTGCCCACAAAGTCTTTTGCAGATTCATGAACTCCTGACTATTAATATTTGAAAGATTCAGTTATGCTACTGACCTGTTTCAAATTAACCTAATTAGTTACGAGTTATTCCGCCAGCTGTTTCTTTTTAAGTATATCAGCTTTAGTTAAATATCGGGTTCAAATTATTAAGATCCTCCAAATTCCAGTTTTATTTACACTTTTACACCATATTTAGGAGCTGTAATTACTTTATTATCTATATGTTTCCTGAAAAGTTCCCTTGTCTATCTTGTCTACATTGAGCAAGGCTCAGTAGCTTATATACATAGATGCACAAAGTTGTTGAAGAAATTATTGTTTCTCTCATAAAATACAATGAAGCTTATCTATCAAATGGGTACCCAGACTTTTGGTTAGGGCTTGCACACTGCACTCTCCACAGTCCCCCTCCACTTTCTTTTGAAATCTCCTCTCCATCTCAGATAATGTACACCATTTTCCTTCCCTCTATCTTGTAGCAAACAGTTATGTGAAGTCCTTGGAAACAGCCTCGATGAAGTTGGGTGCTGACATCAAGATGGTGAAAGTGCAAATGATGGAGAATAGTGAGAAGGCCACCAGACACAGCCGGTCTACCACCGCCGCTGCAAACTTCCACTCGCTGCAGATGGCCTCAGCCTCATCCTGGTCCCGGAACCTTTGTGCTATGTACGACACCTCCTCCAAGATACGCTGGATTTCTGGAGGGGGGATGCCTACTCCCATTCCAGCTCCAATTCCCATCCCCAGACCTCCAACACCAATTCCACCAGGTGTCTCAGTGTCATCACTGAGGGAGCCGTGGGCACGCCCCCCAAGTGTGACCCCAGAGTCGCTGGAAGGTGGGCAGTGAGGGCTTTCCATTGGATGGTAACTGCCAAAGTAGAGATTCATGGAACCATTGGAGGTGCCTGTTGGACAAGGTGGACATGATGTCTGTGACAGAGGCACTGTGAGGCTTGGCATTGTGCCCATCTCTATAGAACTGGTGCTGGCGTTGTGCTGGGAGGCATGACGGTACTTGTACCCCTTAGGCCTCTTGCGCTCATCACCAGGTTGCTTCATACGGAGGAACCAGGCACACCAGTTCAACAGAACCACACGAACCTGAAAATAAAAAGTCTGTCAGAACACATGTATAAAATATAACCAGAACTTAATATAAAAGATCCACGTGTGCTGAATGTTTATGTGATTATCTGATTAGGTTGGTTAAACTCACTAACCCACTTAGGCATCTTGCCTCCATGAGGGTCATGATGGTGGAACTGCAGGACTATGACGGTCACCACCACAGACATTCCCACAATCATCATGGTGCTGGCAAAGTACTGAGCTGTTGAGTTCACAAAAACATTTACAACTTTTTTATTTTGGGGGTTATATAAGATGCTGTTCATTTCAATATTTGTTGCATGATATTTCTACCCATTTTAGCACCCCTTAGGCATTTAATTAGCATCATTAAATTAAAAGTCCTAATTCAGCTATGCTATTTAGGTCTTAGACCTATGTAAGCCTGCTCAATGTGGAATAAGATATGTTGCCAGTAGGAAAAGATGCATTCGTGAACTCAAATAGGGTAAAAAAAATCTAAACAGTTATACATAAAACATATAAATAAGAAGAATAAACAAACAAAAAAACTGCCGAAAAGGTAGAATTTATCAAGCTTTTTGATTTATGGTTATTAGCAGGACCGAAATTTAACATTACATTACTCAAATTGGAGAATAAGACACTTTGACCTTGTGAAGCTGATATTATACATACCAGAGAGAAAACATGTAAGCACACTGTCACAGATACATATCTGTCTCTTTCATCACACCTTCTGCCCTCTTTTACTGTTTTAACCTCTAAAGTGGAAAATCTGACATTTACAGCCTTTCAGTAGTGCTGATAGGTTTAGTTATGGCCACCCAGTCATCTCTAACCATGTATCAAACACTGAGGATGATTTGTAAACACCACTGAGCAACTAAAAGTAGAACTAAAATGTAAAGATGCCATATGCCGTCATATGCCGTCTATAAAGACAGATTTGGACCGTTTCTAACCCCAATTTAAGCCTACATATTTAAATTTATATTTAACGATCATCATCTTGTGTTGTTGCAGCCCAAATTCATGAGCCAGCATCCATGAAAAATATACAAGTCCGATGGGTATCAGCCAAGACCTCAAAGCAGAAACACCCATCATAATAACTCCCTTAAATCTTTGATGAAAGAGGTGAGTTCTATATTAATTTAGCCATGCAGTTTCCATGAAAGGCAAAAATAGTAATAATTTCTAAACATATTCATTTAATCTCTAACACTGGTCATCTTAACATGGGGGATTGATTCTCTTTTGGAATGGCTGTTCAAGGCTTTATGGCTTAATTGGTTTATTTTCTAAACTTCAGAGGTCGTCAATGTGTTTTCTACATTTCATTAGTACACTATATAGTTTACATCACAAGTAGATGTCAGGCAGTTACCCACCCTGAACAATGAATAATTACTTCACTGTGACCAGGTAAGTAACACAATGTAGATATAGGGAAGTAATATTACTGTTGCTGAATATGCTTACACTGCCAGTTTTACCTGATGGCACACACTGCTGCATTATGATGCACATCTTTTCCCCACAGAAACCAAAGTAATGCTCTGTGTTTTAAAAGATATGGATTTGTCAAACTATTGTACACACAATATTGTAATTGCATAGAAATATGTTTTATACATGGAACTAATTAATTAAACTATCTTTTTTTTTGTAAATGGGAATATGAATGGAATATCCTATGTGCAATTCATGTAAACCCCATCATCAGAATATTGCTCTATTTAGAATTAGGTAATTAGTTGGATTATTGTTGTGCATGGACGAATAGCGATCGAGTTAGTTTTATTTTTCTAAGAACCCATTTGGTGAAGCTTTTTGGGAAAAGGCAACAATGCAGTGAAGCATCAGATACATCAGTCTTCATTCTGGAGAAAACATTTATCTGCAGAGTTTGTTTTTTTTGTAGAAAATCACTTGTTTCTTCCTGGTTTCATTTCACACACTTAAAAATGTTACAATCACACAGAGACAGAAACATAACCCACCAATAAGGGGCACAGAGTCGGATGTGGCGGGCATGATCTCTGCTACCAGAAGCATGAAGACAGTTAGTGAAAGCAGCACAGTGATGCCTTGGGATAGAGATAAAGAGACACACAGGGAGAGATAACATGAGCACACAAGAAATGATGTGATCAAGACCACCCATGTGTGAAATTATTCCTGTAATTACTTATGTATGTGATCAGTTCTCTTGACTGCAACCATTTGTCTGTTAGTGTCTCCGCAGACATGTTCAAGGTAGTTCAGGAAATCCTTAAAACACTGAGTTTAACTGTTGACTGCTCATAAAGACAGACGGCTATTCATCACATTATGGCTCTGATGGAAAGGATTCAACTAATTATTCCAAACGTATTTGACATGTATGTGTTAATGAGGATATTCTTATATACAACTATGCTACATGAAAATATGTTCATATATTGATGTATAATTGTGGCTGTACTAAAGCATAAACCTCTTGAAACCTTTGAAAGTTTTGAGCTTTTTTAAAATATTCCCGATCAAAGAAAGTTATGCTTTAAATTTAAAAAATAAGATACCTATGCGTTTGGAGAACAAAGGGGATTTATTAAATCATAAAATTTGTCTGATTTTGGATATGTATGCCAAAAATCATTATATGGCAGTAAAAAAAAAAAGCTCTGATTCTGATTGTTTTTGTAATCCAATATGACCACTGATACAGAATTTTCTTCTTTTTACTTAAATGCAAATTCAAGTAATAATCATGTCTGTAACCTGTCAGCTGTGTTGCTTTGCCAGAGATGTCTAATCTAAATGAGACGTTTCCTGATTAAATAGACAAAAAATTGTATATACTGACTGATGATAACTTATCATCTGACATATACACTGACACAAACATATCAGAAGCTTTACATCTGTGTTCAGCTTCTCCCTCTTACCCAGTGAGATTTTTTCTCCAGAGTCTGCAGGTAAGAGGAAGACGAGAAGGGCCAAGCCAGAGATCAGCACACAGGGAATGAGTAGATTTAGTCCATAATATAGAGTCCTGCGGCGCATGGTGACTGTGAATGTCACATCAGGGTAGGGCTCCTTACAACAATCGTAGTACAACTCATTACGCTTTGCTGGCACACCTGCAGGAGAAACACACACGTGTGTCTTTCTGGAACAAGGAATAGACTCAGTTTACAGATTTTGATTTACTAGAATTAATCTAAACTGCAATGCCATCTGAAAGCATGGTAGCATTAACACCACAAGATAACCCTTTCCATGTGGATGAGTCTAGTGATGACAGAAAAAAAAAAGATGGGTCTATATATTTCATGGACGATATGAGAAATGCCAAACTCCAGGATTCACTGAACTTCATCTTATTCCCTCGACCATGAAAACTTTCCACTGGAGTGATTCTGAGTGAAACCATGCTTGGAACTTTGCCCTGCCCTTATTTCAACTTTATATTAAAAAGTTATAGCAAAGAAGAAGAAAATGAAGAGGCTGAATTATTTATCTTTCATTCTCTATCGAACTTTCTCACCTTCAACATCAATTCTTAACTTAAAATCTGTGGTTGGTACTCGCATATGGTGTGGCAACAGCTGTCAGTGTATCCAAACATTCATGTTTCCTACCATCTGGCCCTGTCTGACATCCCTCTCCAGCTAACTGTCACCCCAGGGGCCTCGAATATGGCAATGGCTCCCAAACTTTTTCTGAAGGACCCCCTTTTTATCAACAACAATAATGTCAAGCCCACCACAATCCCACTACCACATGCACCCGAAGAAACGTACAAACAAATGTGCCACGAAATAGTCTTTAGTTTATCGGCTGCAACTTCTTTAACTATAATAAAACCATGTCAGTGTCATGATCTGGTTCTGGCTACTGTGTTTTTTCCATCTTTCAGACCTAGGAGGTGTGAGCAGGCTCCCTCTTCTGGGTAGAAGAGAAATTTCCTATTGTGTTCTAACTAGGCACACCTGTGTTTTGTCTACCTCATCACTGATTGTATAAGAGATCAGCCTTAGCCCTAGCTCTCTGCCAGATTGTCAGTTGCTTTGGTGTCATCGGTTCTTGTTGTGGCCTGCAGCATAGTCTTCTGTTTGGATTGTCAGTGGTTTTCCCCATCCACCACGCTGATGCCCAGGTCTCACCCAGTTTCTTCAACCTGATCTTATGAGCCTGCTTACCCTCCATCGGTCATCCACCTCATGCGCACAGGATCAGTAGCCTACTCCCCTTTCCTGAGGACATTCCCCTGCTTAAAAGTAAGCTCTACAATAATTCTTCATTTGCACATTACAATTTATCATGGATCCTTCATGGAAATTGACTCTTGTCTCTCCTCTCTCCCAGTGACGCCATAACATTTTGGACTTCACTTTGGTTAATCCTACGTGCCCACCTCACCAGTCAAAAATAAAGCTGTAACATTGAAGCTCTGCGTGGTCTTGTTTATCTCCTAAGTCCATAGTTGGTTCTTGGCCTTTTGGTCACTGATGGAGGCGGAAGGAGTTATCATCCTCTGCCATAGTCGAAGTGTTTTAAACCAGGAAATGCTGCGAACTGAGTTGAGCTTTCCATGAGATGGACACTGCTTTAGTTTTAAAAAAAAACAAAAAAAACAACAACTCTGATAGTTGATTTCTGATAGTTGAAAGCAATCTACAGGCTTTTCTTTGTCTTCAGAATGAGAAGTGCCCAAGTAGCTTCATACTGTCAGATGCTGATATTTAAAGACCCACAACCCATTGTGGTCTTTCTTCATGACCCACCATTAACTATTACTTGAACACAACCTAGTCAAGCCTAGGGCCAGACATGCCTCATAATTTGCCTTTTTTTTTTTTTTTTTTTGGTAGTTGAAATCTGATTCCCCACCATTTACCCATTTGTACTTTCACAAATTTCTTCATGTTTTGCCAGCCTTGCAAAAACTAAATTTTGTTAAGCCTTGCTGTTTGAATAAAAGTATAGTTAGCCCAATTACCAATGGGCAATCAACAACGAATCAACATACATTTCAATAACCCACAAAAAAAAGACTGATATAACTCAGTGACCCCAATGTGTTGTATGTATGGTGGCAATTTGGTTTTGTTTCAAATTCGGAATATGCTTTTTGAAATATAAATTTGTTTTCAAAATGTAAATGGGTTTTGCACTTCTCTGCCACCGTACGTATGTCTCATATTTGACAGTTAAGTAAAACCGGTTCCAACGCCTCAAGGGGACTTCTCATCCTGAACACAAAAAAAGCCCATTGATTATTTCAGAAATAAACTATTCAACTGTAGTAAATGGCAAAGTTGTTTTACTAATGCAGCGTACTTCTTGTCAAATGTTCAAGTCACCTTATACAAAGTGGCACGCAGTTTCCCGTTCTAAAAAGCCTCACACTAAAATAGAGGAATTGATCAAACTATATTCGTAGCAGATGGAATTAACTATAATTAATGAACCAGCAGCCATTAAAAGTTACCAGACTGCCAAACAATATTTCGTGGCACATTTCTTCATTAATTTCATTTCATGTGTTGGAGTGCACGCATTAGAGGTGCAGGGATGGGGGGGAACCAGTGCCTTGAGACAACTGCAAATATAGATTGTGACTTAAAATACACTCAGATTATTGCTTTATTGCTACATTCATCTTTCCCTATGATTGTTTGCAGTGAAAAACACATATGTTATCTTACCCACAAGATCCCATTCCCCATTGGGTATGTAAGTGGATGTGTCCACGTCCAGCATCTGGAGGTCCAGAAGCCAGCCGTTGTGTGTCCACGAGCCAAACTTCAAGTCACACTTCTGCACATCAAAGGGGAACCAACGCACATCGATATAACAGGTGCTTTTCAAGATGCCAGGTGGGATGTACTGACAGTGGCCTGACGCATTCACCAGAACGTTGGTGTGAAATGTGGCATCAAATCGCTCGTCCGCACTACAATCAAAGCACAAAGACTTTTATAAATGACAGATCAAGAAAAAGAAAGTTCTGTTGTACTGCAGTCTCATGAAGCTGCAGTAGAGATTTCAAAGTTAATTATTTATTAAAGGACATTCATAAAGAAATCACAAGAAAACTCCAGAACCTTCAAATAAAATTAATTACATAATTGTTAATAAAAGAAAAAACAAGAATGCTAATTAGTTGACATGTAAAGGTAACCTACAGATCCACAATTTTTTGTGTTTTTGTGTACCTATGTCTTACTTTCAAAATTGTTGGAGTCTAACTTTCCTGAGTAGCAAGCAATGATCTCATAAGTGCTCTGTGGACCAACCAATTACTTGCTCCAGTTGTTGAAACACTGAAAGCCTCAGTGAAATCCACCATGAAGTAAATGAAATATTCTCAACTAGCATTGACACATTTTTAGTAGCCAAAGACAGATCAGTGACCAGAGAAAACCCTACATGAGTGTTCTTTAGCTCTGCTGCTGTGACATAAAAACTATGAACAAGTAAAGCTTTGAATATCCAAATTTTCCAGATTTGGCCTAACTTGCAAGAAACAAACTCAAACACCATTAAAAATCAATTATTTCATTCTACAAAGTTTTTAATTGCTTGGAAATACAATTAAATGCCTGGGGTTAGAGCCACATTGAAGAAATTACTTCCACATAATTTTAGATCCACTTCAGCTCTGGCACTTTGGTTGAACTCTAATTAAGAATTAAAAAGCTGTTCCTCTGGTGTTGGTGAGAATGTAAGTTTCAAAATACCAGGGGGACAGCCTGGCCAGTACATAGCCAAAATTGCAATAAAAAAACCAAAACATTTCTCTAATCCCTTAAAATGTTTGCGTTTGTTTTTTCTGACATGCACTTCAACTGATCATACACAATTCATCTGAGAACCGACAAAATAACATTTAAAAACTTTTAAAAATAAGAAATGTGGAGGCATCCAATCTTAATCAGCATTTAACCTATTCACCTTCATATAGTTAAATATGTTCACATTTACATAAATTGCCCAGGCTGCTGTGAGGGGGAAAATGTGAAAGGCCTTTATATTTTCAGTTTTTATAGTTTCAGTTTTTTAGTATGAAAAAGAGAAAGAGGGAGAAACTAAATGAAAAGACAAAACACATACGGTATGTATATAAGTACCTTTCATAGCAGAGTAAATGTTATCCATTTTGAATCTTTTGAAAATGATTGTCTGACAAATCCAATTTAAGTTAAGAAAGAACAAACAAAGAGGAGAGTCAGTACATATTCAAAAAGCCAGCATCTGTGGAAACCAAACAAGATAGTTTTTAGCACAGGTCTTGCTTACTTCAGCAAACCATATTCATCCATTGACTTTCTATTATAGTTTAATCCAATTCAGTGGATGTGGGGGTGCAGGCCAGAGCCAATCCCACTGTATCCTAACAGCCTGTCCCTGTATTGAGTTGAGGGTTTAAACTGGCCTGCCTGCATTAAGACCTGTTAGCCAATTAAGAGCATTTGGAGTATCAGAAAATGAAAGCTGTGAAAAATGAGGACATCAGCAATGAAAAAAAAAATTCTTTTGATTAAAAAAAAGAAAAAAAGTTGATTCCTCAGTAGCAAAACATTTACATTTATTGTTGAAAGAAGGGGTGATGACACACAGAGGTAAAAATGCGTTTACACTTCACTGAAATAAGCATCTAAAAAAACAAAACAGCTACATTTCTCAGTTTCACCTTGCTTTCCCCTTTTCTGTCAATACTTGTCCTTTTGCCAGTTTTGTTTTTCAAAGTAAGCACATTGAGTTCACATGTAATTAAATGTGTGATACAAATGAAATTGCTGATCCTGAATACAGGCTTTGAATTACTTGCATATGATAACTTTTGTGGAGTCACCACATATTCAGAATGATGCTTTACTTCAGTGTTTACATAAGAATCTTGTATTTATCAGTACAGGTGAAATACTGTATATGCCCTTTAGAGATCTGAAAGTTTCCTTTGTTCCCAGCCATCACTAGCTCAGATCCACTAACTGAATACTATATGCGCAAACAGTATAAAAGGACATACAATGCATCCATGCATACACACATATATCAACACACATACACACAGAAACCTCCCCTGTGAGGGAGATAGCATTTGCATTAAAAATATCCAGGAGCCTCATTCAGTTCTCACAAAAGGAACCCAGTCTGCATTTTGACAGAATTTGTAAACAGGACACATTTTTTTTGTCCATGCCTTTTCTCAGATTGATAGATTTGTGTTTTTCTGGAGGGTTGAGTGTTGAAATTTATTTTCAAACTGTGTGTGTTACGCTCAGCTGTGTCTCCAGGTGCTGGCACTTGGATATGCGGCCAGACCAATGAATGAATTATTCAGGCTGAATGTGTGTGCTTCCCTACAATCAGCGCCTACACACTTCTAAGCAGAACATGTCCTGAAGTAAATGTTTATGTTAGGAATAGCACCCTGTTAATGCAATGCGCAAATGCAAAATTCAATTTCCATTTGAGACCCTAGTTTTGCCCCCCTTTTTTTTTTTTTACACTTCCACCAAACACGCATTACTACTTGCATGGAATTATTCATGTAAAACAAACACATCTTTCACAATGTAAAGTTGGAGAATGGGACAGCTGCAGTGCTTTTTGCAATGTACACATTATAATCATTAAAAATGTACCTGGACAAGTGATATCCCTGGGAGAATGGGAAGTGGTTGTTTTAGTACAACACACACCTCGCACACACACATACACACAAGAGAAAGAGCACTTTGGGCATGTCGGAGCAGAGCAAAGGGAAACAGACACTGACCAACAGTGACAATGGTGGCAGTGACAGGATCCTGCACCATGGGACATGAGTCACCAAGCTTTCCTCCCACTCACTCAACACCTGCTGGTATCTTCACACACACACAGACAGCAAGAAGGAAATTTTGGACACAAGGCAGTGAGAGAACCATAGTGGAATAAGTTAGCATGCATATTTAGAAGCTTGTTGTGGACTTTACATGAACTTCAAATATGTAAAACAACAAATTGATACCCCTTTTAGTTACTGTAATACTTTAGATTGATGACACTCATTACAGAGGGTTACAGAGGGGGAAAGAGCAACAAGAGGTCAACTATAGAATGATCTCTCTGTCATATTTCTCTGCAAAGATCTTTTTCTATTTTTTGTCAAATCAGAAAGATAGAAAAAACCAGTGTTGAAAAATATGTATTTCACCAGAGGAGAACAGCTTCCCTGAAGCTTTCAGTCGTTCACAGTTGACAGCTTCTTGAGGTCAGAGCCTCAGACTCAAGACTGCATTATGGAGAGACCTATCCATCCATGCACGTTATGTCATATCCCAAAAACTAAACAGCCTCAGAGGATGCTGACATCAGGCATTCTGTTTGACAGCCTGGAGCGTCTGAAGTTAGCCAACTGGGCATGGAAGCTGCATGCAAGATACACAACAAGTTACCAATTTACAGTGGGAGAACAGAGGCATAAACATGTGAGCAGAGCTGCATGGATTGCGTTCGTCTTTACACTGGTAAGAAAAGAAGAGGAAAAAGTAAGCTTGAAATATCAGGACAATGTCTTACATAATCTGAAATACATTTCTCCTTTTTGTTGAAACCACCAGCATGTTTGCTTATATTGTTATTTGAAACAAAAGAAAACCTTATTCATCAGTCACACATAACTCTTTGTGTATCATGTGAATTGTATGATGACGTTTTTTCACATATAAACACAAACAATGCAGCTTCTTTCCAGCCATGTTGCCATTCTGCTCATCTGGCTTCATAAAAACTTTCAGGTTTGATCTTATTCAGAAATGTACAGAGAAATGTTTGAATTGCTTGAATGTTTAACTTATTCTAAACCCAATTTTATAAACATGCAGATTAGTCTTGAAAATGTGAATAATCTATGTCCTTCACAAAGTTTGTTGCTAATCAGTGTGACTGAATACATCTATGTGTCTAACCAAAGAAACAACAAAACCAAGATGCATTCATTCCATTAGTTACCCTCTGCATCTTTATGGCTTCGTTTGTGTTGTACCTCTAAGACAGGATTAGCATTCAGCCTATGGTTTACCTGAGCTGGATGTCCTTTATGTGCCTCATTGATCCCAAGTCAAGTGACATCATTGACTTTTCCTTTGAATGAAAGAGGAGGTCAACAGCTTGCATGGTTGATTTAGACCTATATAATCTGTATACAAAAACACACTCCCAGTCATGTTGCCCTGACACATACACAAGCATACGCAGGAATCACTCGAACACTCTGTCATCAGTCATTATGGCAGACAAGCTGGAGCCAACATAAAGTTTACGAATGGATTTTATAAAAGAAGTGGGAGGATCTGTCTTGGTAAGAGCCAAATGGATGTGTCCTTTGTGAAAAACGTCATTCTGAATTGTATCATGTAAAACTCTTCAAAATCAATATCTTAGTCATGTATTGACCTCTTTATCACCATAGCTAAGAAATAACTTGGAAAGACTCAAAGTTCTGCTTATCAGTCTGAGTCATTTGATAGATATTTGACAGGTAGTAACAACTGAACTGGAAAATTGTGTTTGCCAATCATAAAAGTGTTGCAAATAGAGTGACGACCACGATATTTTCCCAGGGCAGTACGCATAGATGCTGTGTAGATGGGAAATGACTCACAGTATAGATCATCCTCCCATGAAACCTCACTGTGAGTCAATGTGAGCTTTCACATTGTGATGATGTACAGAATGACATCAAGTTCTCCTCATTGACACAGCATCTGAAGGGGTCAATACATGAAGTATAATTCATATCTTGTTCACATTTTATTCAGGGTTAATTGTCTAATTTCATTGTGAAAGTGTATTTGTGCAAATCTAAATGTACAGTAATAGCTGGTGCAATCTAAATAAACACTCTACCCATGATACTGTTGCATTGCAGGGAGATGTATAATATAATTCAGCATGATTACACTGACTAAGTGCCATAAAGTAAATCGAGAACCAGAGAGCTGGCCTTCAAAGTGAAAGTTGCCTGCTATGAAGCACAGCATTCAATTTAAAGTGAGCCAAGCTAAATAATAAACAAGAATATAACTGAATTTTCCATGAAGTTTGCCTTTATTGCTGGCTCTGTTGTCACAATAATCATTCCGCTAAGCTTTTCAGTGTATAAAAATATGCAAAGTTAGCCATCCTCCATCCATCCATTTTGTATTCCCGTTTATTCCAATACACGGTGGAGCTGAGGGTGATGCTGGAGCCTATCTCTGGTGCTACTATAGGTGAGAGGCATGGTACACCCTGGAAAGGTCACCAGTCCATCACAGGGCCTACACAAAGAAACAAACAACCACTCACGCTCACAGGGAGAATTTAGAAACACAAATCAACCTAATATGCATGTTTTTTTACTGTGGAAGGAAGCCAGAGTACCCAGAGAGAGCCCACCCATGAGGAGAACATACAAACTCCACACAGAAAGGTCCCAGCTGTGGTTTGACGCAGGTACTGTTTCACCATCCTCTCTTTTATAAATGAATTAAACTAGTTTTATGAAAATTTTCTTTTTTGGATGGATTATCTTCTGGCCTGAAAGCAAGAATGTGCTCAGATGCTTGGCAAAAGTGCTGCCTTCTTGAAGAGAAATCCAGTCTTTTTCAGACTAATCACCACAACTACATATCTAACCTTCACCTACAGTCATACTGTGCATCATACAGCCTTGTCAAATTTATATATAAATTAAGAATTATCTTGTAAAAACACGTGGGACACATGAGACGTAAAGGTTTAAATGAAAGACTGGGAGAACATTCATTTGCAACAACATGACAATGAAATAGGGCCATTGCCACTATACAGGTATTTTTTTTAATTACAAAATGTGAACAACAGCAAATGAACAATACTTGCTGTACTGACCCTGAACTAAGCTCCCCTAAACGTCATTAGCTTCATATTAAAACCGTAGAAATCACTCTGAGCGTTTATCTGAGCAGCATAATAAGCACAATGCATCTGTTGTTGTTAAACACAGTAACACTCCATGTTATTAGCTGCACACTAATGATCCTCTGTGTAATGATGTGTGTTGTGCTATTACTTCCAGTAATTGAAAGAAATTCACATGTGTGGATGAGGCAAGCTGTTAAAGAGTTTGCTGCCTATATAAAGTTAATTTGGCAATTCTGTTCACAACTTTTGAGCATGTATCTGATACTGATATCCAGTGTAATGAGAGCTTTTAGCTGTGTTCTTTAATCAGTGTGCTTCCAGCAATATTATTGCTAAAAATTGTTATCATGCTTCCCCGGGGGTTTAAACCCACTGGGACAGGAACATGGCAGAAACAGGAGTCGTACAAAATAGAGAGCATTCTTAAACAAACATAACTACCTAATATCAACTTCTGTTTCATAACCATTGCAATAATTATTTCCAGTTAATTACTAAAGTTACACCTTCTTAGCTTTTGATCAGTCTGATGAAAAATCCGCTCTCACACACTCACCTCCAGTTCTTCTGCTTTTCAAATATTCCCATCCTGTTACAGGTTACAAAAGTATGAAAATGCCACTAAAATGTAAGCACAAATTGACAGGTGTTGTGATGTCAATTTTCCCTCATGTTGCCTCTAATGAGGTTAAAATTAGCTTTACAGTTTAGGAAACACAGTAAAGTAGTTTATGGTAAAGTATTAAAACAAGATGGAACATGCTAACTGTTTTCAGGTGGATGGCAGATGATCAGTCCATTACTCTAATTATGTCTTTAAAGCCCCTTTTGTACTGAGGTAGCCTATTGCTATATTACCATTAAGTTACTGTATAGCTACCCTAATTGTGCCAGCTTTGTTTATATTAGCTGTGCATAGCCACAGTGTTGGTAATGAGATATCTAGCACACATTTCTAAAACAAAAGCACGTCTGTGTTGCTTTCAATACAATTAAACTCTGGTGAATTAAGTTTAAAGGTGTTTTTTCTAGCTGTGCACATTTTTACCAACTCTCAATCCCAAGCATACATAAGATTCCAACTTAAATTTTTTTTTTTTTTTTTGTCAAAATCCCTATTTACCGTGAAATAATAAAGGTCACAACTCTGTTCCACCTGGCGTTCTATTTCTTGAGGGTGGAGCACAGAAACCTGTTCTTTAAATTGTATGTATGAACAGTATAGGAACTTTGGTGTGTCCTTCATTTCTGTCATTTAAATTTCATGAGACCTGCTTTGCCATGTGCTCATATGCTAATAAATTACTTAATCTATACATTTTGATGTTGAATTTTGTGGATTGCGAAGGTGTTGACATTATCCCTGCTAACATTGACTCAGATGTGAGGCTCACATCCATCACAGGTCAGACAAAAAGAGAGACATTACACCATGTATGCTTGGATTCCCATCTATGGCCTGCTGGCTAAAAAAGCCAAAACCCAGAGCCTTTTTGCTGGGAGGCAGCTGTGCTTATCACTGCATCATTGAGCTGCTCTCATAAGTTCACGTTAGCAGTCAAATATTCTACACCAGCGATTCTCAAATTAAGGGAGATATGGTGCCACAGCAGTAGGAGATGGAGGAGTAAAAATAACAAAAAACATGTTGTATGATAGTACACTGAATATGTTTGAAGAAAATTTACAACTAAACATTATTAATCAGAACTTCCAAATCCGAACGGGACGGTCTTCCGCCAGAAAAGGGTGGAGTGTCCTATCCCCGGGGCAAGAATGTGGTCCAACCCCAAGTGGAGGAGTTCAAGTATCTTGTTCACGAGTGAGGAAAGGATGGAGCAGGAGATTAACGGACAGATTGGTGCGTCTGAAGTGACGCGGACTCTGCATCTGTCTGAAGAAGGAGCTGAGCCAAAAGACAAAGCTCTCGATTTACCGGTCGATCTACATTCCTACCTTCACTTATGGTCACGAGCTGCGGGTAGTGACCGAAAGAACGAGATTGGGAATAAAAGCGGTCGAAATGAGTTTCCTCCACAGGGTGGCCGGGTTCTCCTTTAGAGATAGGGTGAGAAGCTCGGTCATCCAGGATGGGGCTCAGAGTAGAGCCGCTGCTCCTCCGCATCGAGAGGAGCCAGATGAGGTGGATCAGGGCATGTCCCACCAGGAGGATATCATTGGGAGAAAACCCAGGACACGCTGGAGGGAGTACATCTCTCAGCGGGCCTGGGAGCGCCTCAGGATCCCCTTGGACAAGTTAAATGTGGCCAGGGAGAGGGAAGTATGGGTTTCCCTGCTTAGGCAGGTGCCCCAATGACCCGATCCCGGATAAACATCAAGAAAATGGGTGGATTGATGGAGATTAATTATTTCCTGGTTATTAAAATTCTTTTGTCGTGGGATGAAAGACAGACCATATTCATCAATGCGATTTTCTCAAAAAGTAATTTTTCTACCAGTAGGCGAAATGAGGTCTTCATAAAGACGAAGTTTCATTTCCTTTAATTCCACATATAAAAAGTAATAAATCTGGACCTACATGAGCTTCTGGCAGCCAACAGAAAGCCTTCAGGGCTTTGTAATTGGAGGATTGCTACATACATTTATATGAAATATAAAAACCACTCGGGTTTGCTATAATCTGCACGTGCAAGTATTTAACTGCATCAGAGCAAGCCTGCTTCTCTGGGAGCAACAGAAGAACAATTGTGTACCTCAGTTACAGGCAGTAATGTTTTCTACATGACAGAACTGCTACACCACTCAGCTAGATTTGTACAGCCAAGCTTCCCAGTAAACACTTTCTGTGACACTACCCAGCAAAAAAAATAGCACCATGAAAATAAAACACCAAAAGTATTTTGTTTGAAGATATTTTTTTAGGAGGTGAACTTGTCATTACCGCATATCTGAGCACGTAGCAGAGTAATGTAGCACAGGACAAGCCAGGTAGACTGTGAGAGGTGGGCAAGAGTAAAATGCTGACACCTTGACGGACACAGGTAGACTGAATAATTTATGAAGACAGGTTGGCGAAGGCTGGGAACGATAAAATATGGAGAGAAAAAGTTGATTGAATAGAGTGAATTATAGTGAGTGGTGAGTTATGAAAGAGAGGTGGGGGAGACAAAAATAGAATGCTGTGAAAAGAGTAATGGTGGTGCAGGGTGGGGGTGGAGGGACAGCGAGGACGAGTGGAGGCTGAGGGTGAGAGGTAGAGATGGGGAAAAGAGAAGGGTGAGATCACAGAGATTATGGTGGGTAATCCTGGCAGGTCTAAAAGCTGAGCTTTTAACATTTGGGTTAATACTCCCCAACCTTTGTTTGTCCAAATGTTCCATTTGATGTGTATGCAGGAGTGGGCGTGTTGGTGTTTGTGTGTAGGGCAGGTAAAATAGACATAAAGAGAAACATCCAAGTCTTGTTTCTCCATCCACTCATCAACATCAAAGAGCATCACCTGCATAGTAGTTTGTTGCTGTCTTTAGGTGATACGATCAAATCACTTCAGTGATCTATTTCCCAATATTCAGCTTGAATTGCATTAATTGTTTCTGTCTTTGTGACTGAATCTAGTCATCCCTTCATTTCTTCATCCACAGTTTCAAACCCAAACATCCGTCTCTCACTCAAGCATACATATGCAATGCAATTAGTGCTTGTGGAGGAAAACAACCAGCCTGAATCTAATTTTGTAATAGACCTCAAAGGGAGGTCTGAAGAAGAACTCCAACATGATCTGAATCACAAAGAACTTGCTCACCCTCATTTATAAAAACAGGGATTTTGACCTCAGCTCTTACTGTTTGTCCCTTTAATTGATTTTAAAATCGACTAAATCAAATAATATCCAGCATGTAATAAAAAATTATAATGATTCAGTCAATGGCAGATGATGGAATTAGTGTTTTATTATGATAATTAACCAAACCACTGTAGTTTCTCTTTGTCTTTCTTTCTAATAAGCCTGGTTGTGCTAATTGAACACGGTTCTTTTGAAAAAGGATCCCCTACTTGAACACTTTTCCATCATTGTTTAACACAGTTTATTTATTTTCAGATGAGCTGCTGTCTGTGTCACTGTATTTACATTTGATTGGGTCTGCTCATTTATCATTTTGGGCTTAAAGTACTCCTGATTCTGCATTAGATTTGAAAGATTAAAGAGGCTAATTTAATAATAATAGTGGCATAAGTAAAGAATTATGTTGATATTTGATTTATTCTGGTAAAAATATAATGATATTGAAAAAAAAAGACAACAACAAAAATGTTAAACAAATATACAAAAAGAAAAAAGAAAAGATCAAATTTTCCATCTTAACTAAGGCTTTAATGAGTAGAGGGCAGTTCTGACCTGTTGTAAAGGAGGATGTCAGGTGTCCAGATCTGGTCTGAAGGGAACCGTAGGTTCTGAACACCAGGATAGTTTTCTGGATTCCAGCTCAGGTACGCATCTGTCCAGTACTGAGACAGAAAGAAGACAGACTTTGACATTCGTATAACCACTAATATGCCATGTACTCACGTGAAAACTTTGAAGGGCCATAATTCAAGTGTTACATCAAAAAAATAGAAAAATATTGCTACTGTTGATCTGAAAGAAATATTTCTCAATTTATTGAAGTTTTCAGAATCATGACACCTGATTAAGGCTGAAAAGGAATGTGTCAACACACAACGACATAAGACACAGGTTTAAAAAGTTGTGATTGAGTCATTTTAGACAACAGCCTACATTAAAATAAAACAGCTCTGACTTATCTCATCTATAAGTGGAGCTCTCATTTGAAGCCTGAACAGAAACGTCCTAAGATGACAACACTATTGGATACTAAACTAAAGATGTTGCTTCTCTCTGCTTCAGGAAAACACATCTATTTTTAGTGCCGTCTAGATTTTCCAAATCCTCATTTGAGTGCTGAACAAACTGTGTCGCTTTTAAGAAAACCTGATTCATGGGCTAAATCATCTTGAGGCCGTGAATCTGTCTGCAGAATTTATCATCCTGTGGCACTGAGTGCATGTTCAGACTTGCCAATATCTTCTCGGATTTCCCATGTCTACCGCAGTCTGCCAAGTTCTCTAGGATATTCTGATCATTGATTATGCTGAATGTTGAGTATGCTGACGTTTCCATTGAATATGTATATACAGTACTTATAAAGGCATTGCATCTCTTATTTTTAAAAAAAGTTCTTCTGGCATTTTGTCCCTTTTTGGATGTTTCAGACTTTTGAAATGTGAAAGACAGTGTGTAGGAAATATATAACCAACAAAGAGAAAACATGGGGACATGATACTGAAAATGATAGGTATTATTCCAAAAATTATAAAGATAACATAAAAAGGTAAGAACTTAATCTAAAATAGCTCAAATTTGTGAGCTAACTGGACATAAAGTTAAAATAAAACTATAAACAGAGCTTTTAGGATTTGAGCAAGTTTAAAGAATGAACAAAAAAAGCAATATTTTCTCTGGATAGTTGACATTCATCAACGGGAACATCATGCTGTGGCACTCAACTATTGATAAAACACAATAAGACAAAGCCTCTGGATGATAACTGTGTCATAAAATGGTTTAAACACGTCAGAGTGGTGAAATGTATCCCTCACAAACTTGTACTCACCAGCTGCAGCCACGCATTGGTCATCAGAACTTGGTTCTTCTCATCCTGACAGAAAAAAGGGTAAAAAAGGGAAGAAAACCAAACAAATTCATATCAATATATTGGAAAGGGCCTTTGTCATCAGCAAGTTAACTATTTTGCATTCCCAAAGAAGAAGTAAGCATGCCAAACAGCAGAAGAGCTGGTCCTGTGACAGTAAGTTAACTTCTGTTTGAGAGCTTCACAGTGGAACCATGTTACAGCACATTAAAAATACCCTGTGGTCCCTGTGGGTTCCAACAGCGATGAACTGCAAAATGTCATGGTGGCTCTTATAAAATCCAACAATACAATCAACATTAAATACCAAAACAGTTAGATTTTCTAGACATAAAGCACATTTGTAGCAGGCTCATTTGTGTCTGCTGATCAATTTCACAAACGTAGACTAAAACACATGTAGAGAAACCATATCTGACAAAACTCTGTCAAAAAAGACTTCTGAGAACACAATGATGAATCCAATGGGTTCTGTTTTCAGTCTAACACTGAAAACTGGCTATTTATTGTCATGCATTACGGATATTACTGCAGCTGCACAATCGCTAGGTCTTTTTTCTTTTTTTTTTTTGCTTCCTATCTGCTATGTTGAATCGAAATGCTAGAACTGAGTGAATTTTATTGCCTAAACTAATTTGTTAAACGTATGACATAACATTTTTACAATAAACCAAGCAATTCAAATTAAATGTAATATTTTTTCTTTACAAAACTTCTGGGAAGATTTGCTGCCAGAACAAAATTGGTCAGGAGAGCATGTTTGATTTGCTTGATTATAAAGAGGTGAAAAAAAGAGGGCTGCATGTGATCAAAGGTAATTCCCTTTTTAACTCACAGTTTATCCATTTATCTATATCTCTATTCCATTTTCACCTTTATATGATAAGGTCACACATGGCAAAACCTTTTTCTATAATCGTGTTTCCTGGAAGCTGATGGCGCACACGAGCAAAGGTCACAGCTGATAGTAATGATTAGAAAATGTTTTCAAATCCTCCAAATGGTTTGTGTGTCTGTTATTTTTTCTTTTTTTTGGTATAAACAATAAAACTATGAAAAGAGAATTCTAGGTCTGATAAAAATTTGTAACCTAAAAATAAGAACTTGACTATACAGTGTACAGCAGCAGAATGATTTGCATACCTGCATTTGTCAGGTGACTCAGGCAAGCTGAGGGAAGACATGACTCCTTAGGACTCAACTAAGGCTATCCAGACAAGTGCACCCATTACTGCACCAACAGGATGGACATTATGTCCAGTCTGTTCAGCTAAAAAAACCTTAACGCAAGAATGCTGACCTAGTTGGAAAGGTCCAGTATGGAGGAGAGGATCTTGGCACATACGCAAAGAGCTACTTCTGGAAAACAGTGGTGAGTGGTGGAGGAACTGCAGCACCGGGAGAAGGTGGTTATATCAGCTAAAGTAGTGCCTCAGTCGATAAAGTAAGAACTGAAAATGTGGGAAAACACTGGTGGAAGGAGAATCTGCTTCTTAAAGTTATAAGGTAAAGATGTAAATACAGTTAGATTTTTAGTGAAAACAAAGAAATTTGTTTAAATGAACCCAAAACCAGTGTAAACCAGTTTTCTCCACACAAGCAAATCCATTCTTTCAACAAGTCTCAGTCAATATCTGCACAGAGGTTGAAACAACTCATTTAATAATATTCATTGTTGAGATGGAGAAGATAAAACAAAACCTTATTGCAGCTGCCATAAAGTAGGACCAGTAAGCAACACAAACAAACATTCAAGACTCAACTTGAGTTATGAAGACAGCAGCCACTCTTAGACGAGACTTTGTCTGTTTTTTCAGTAATCTTATGAGTATGGCAATGGCTGAACTTAATGTGCTTTGCTGAGATAAGATTTGTGACAGATATGAGTGGAGAGAAATTAAAAACAGAGTTATACTGTTACACATCTCAGTCCCATATCCACATGGCACAAGGTTTTAGCAGCCATTTCCATGGAGATGAGGCGAAAAAGGTTTTATATGAACTGAAACTTGGGTCCTGTGAAAAATATGATTGAGCATCTTTGCACTGCTCAACAGCTGATGAGTCCATGCTAGAGATCTAGTAGCATTTGAATTTTTATAAAAGCTTCAGTGTCTTGCTCTATGTCCAAACGATTTTTATTTTCCCGTTTTACCAGCTGCGGCAGATATATATGCAAATGTCTTTGGTCCTTTTCTTCTCCAACAGAGTAATGACCACAGTTTGTAAAAGAGGCTACTTGTCCACCTGAATGTGTTAAAGGCTCAACAGAATCTGAGCAAAGTACCACCCCTTCATTCTCAGACAAAATATGAAAAAACTAGCAGGAACACGGACCACATATAATTCTAAGTATTTTCCTCCTGTGTAAAGCACGAAACCCTGTGGGAGAAAGACACTCACGTAAACACAAAGTGTCCTGACAAATACAGGCAGACATCTGGCAGGTACTGTATAAAACAGGGCATTTAACACTTCCGTAAACTGTTTCCTGTTTGTGGAGGGGCTGGCTGACTAGTGCACACACTGTGCATGAAATGTCACCGACATTATTACATAATCTGGTTGTAAATGTGTTGAAGCTTCATTGAAAAAGCCATCTGAAAAATCATCACTGATGATTAATTTGGTTTGATGACTGGAGGACAGAGGAAGAGTTTGTCGTTTGTCAGAAAGCTCACATAAACACAGAACAGTATCAGGGAGGGTAGCAGCTTTTGGTGAGAGTGTAATTTTTTATCTAGCCCATTTGCATGTGAAATCCTCCCTATTGTTATGGAAAAAACACTTGAGCCCAAATTAAAGGGGAAGAAATTAACACCTGCAATGCAGTACATGTCCCAGCCCGGTGGGTCTTTAAATAACAGAAGTGAAACAGCAGAAGTGCATTAGTTCTGCACCATTCAACAATGTTTCATGTGCACTAACCCACTGCTGGATTTATTACTTATTCCAGGGAAGCCCACAGCTTCAAATAGAAAGCACGCAGATCATGTCGGCTATGAAAAATAATAAAAAATAAGCTGTAAGTCAGGCTTTGCTAAAAACCATAGTTCTTTAAGCATGTTGATGCTTTATTTGCAGAAAAATATTCTCATTTTCTTGAATAATTTAGCTTCAAATACTATTTTTCCTAAACATGTCAGTGCTGTCAGCATTAATCGATCACAGTGAACTGAACTTAGATAGTAAACTGATAGTTATAGTTAAAGATGTCCACATGAATGCAATACTCTGCTAAATTGCACTCTAGGTTTCATTGGAACTCTGGAAATTCCTGTTTCTCTTTGTGCTGTCAAAACTTAACACCATGCCTCACACATACAGCATGAAAAATGAATGCAGTTTCCTCACCACATCTATAATCTGCAGCAGTGTGAGGCCCAGTTCCACCAGGATAGCAGCTGAATCATTGACCACAGGTCTCTCTAATCGATTGTAGTTAGCCATAAGCTGCTTGTACAGCCTCCTCTGGTGCTCCCCCTGCAAGGATCCTGAGGGAAACAAACATGAGGAAAAGTTATTTGTTTATTTAAAACTGTGCGCTCAGACGATGACGAACCATTTTTTTGTTTCGTTTTTTTTCAAACCAGTGTTTTTGGCTGGAACCCCCAGTTTCCTTGGAAGAGCACTGAGGCCGAATTCTAATTTAGAAAATAGCTTTAACTGTTTTTTAACCTTTTACCCTTCTTTTATTGGCATCTGCTTGCAGCCAGATTATAATTTACTAGGTGAAATTTCAAACACGCTTCTACATACTGTATCCAAACCCTCTGGCGATCATGCTAATACATTTTTGATTTTGATCTCTACAGTTTAACCTGTAAACTTATTAACAGCATATAAGTAAAGGGCATGTTGCGCAAGAGCTTTTGATGAATAATGAATAAATAAACACCTACACATGCTGACATCTGCATTAATATCTGCTGACGAGCACCCACACATGCTTATACGCAGACACATACAGTGTGGCAGGACTTAGAGATGGTGTACTCTTATAATGTTTGGTGATTAGGATGATGTGTCTGTTGGCCCAACTCTCATCGCCCTTATTGATCTTCTTTTCCTCACTTTCCACACACATTTAGCACTACCCTTTTGTCCCAAAAGAAAGAGAGACACACAATCTGCTTTCCGTCACAAATACACATTAAGACCAAATTGTTAGTGAATTTGAAGCCAATGATCTGACATTTGTCCATTTTACAGAAAAAATTTGAAACATGGTCAAAACATTTCACTGAATTAGCCTTGTCCTGAAATAAGATTTTTTACTTTTACATGGACATTGGAATGATCATTTGCAGAATTACAAAAGTGAATG
Source organism: Atherinosoma microstoma (assembly GCA_037177055.1). NCBI lineage: Eukaryota > Metazoa > Chordata > Actinopteri > Atheriniformes > Atherinidae > Atherinosoma > Atherinosoma microstoma. The sequence continues at coordinate 20,318,326 of JBBBVU010000007.1, forward strand.
TTGTTGGTCAGATTAGCAAAAATGATTAAGAGAAAAATCTAGTATAATTTATGAGCATCCATCCATCCATTTTCTATACCAGCTTATTCCAATACAGGTTCACAGGGATTTATGAAGTATTGTCTGTTAATTGGAATAAAAAGGAGCAGAGTGTTGACTTATTATATTGAAAAGTGAACTGAAGCTTAAATCTCTTGCTTGCCTATGACAGAAAGCTACGGAAGAGTATTAGGGCCACTGAATAAAAAATAAATAAAAAATTCTGAGATTTAAATCAGAATTCTGACTTTTTTCTCAGAATTCTGACTTTAATCTTAGAATTCTGACTTTTTTCTCAGAATTCTGACTTTTTTTCTCAGAATTCTGACTTCAATCTCAGAATTCCTTGTCAGCAGAAAGGTGTATGCATGTATATAATTTTTTTATTGATTCATTTTAGGTTTCGATAAAAAAGTCAGAATTCTGAGATTAAAGTCAGAATTCTGAGAAAAAAGTCGGAATTCTGAGATTAAAGTCAGAATTCTAAGAAAAAAGTCAGAATTCTGAGATTAAAGTCAGAATTCTGAGATTAAAGTCAGAATTCTGAGAAAAAAGTCAGAATTCTGAGATTAAAGTCAGAATTCTGATTTAAATCTCAAAATTTTTATTTATTTTTGTATTTTTTATTCAGTGGCCCTAATACTCTTCCGTAGAAAGCAGTCTGTAGAGATATCAATAAAAATCCCAAATTAGACAAATTCTGATATTGCCATTAAACATCATAACTCAGTTTTTATCAGTCTTTTCAACCTTTGTCAAAGGCATCACAGCAAACAAAGTACAACCAAACAAGTATGTCAGATGTTCCTTTACTAACTTTACCCAATAGACAGTGTCAAACTATCCGTCTCTCTCTTATGATTACATGCAACATTGTGTTTTGTAACATAAACAGCTTGTTGTCAGTTTTTGACTCTCTTTACCTGTTAGTGCCCTCCTGATCCATGGTATTTGAACAAAGAAGTATTGTGAAGAAGAGATAAGGTTTGAAGGAAGCATTTAATGTTGCTTAAAAATGTTCATTTTGACCTGGTGAAAAAAAAATAGAATTAATATATAGTATGATTGCGGGCCGAGCCTTTCCCTATAAGAATGTTGCATTGTGGATAACGTGATTGTGATGTAGTTTTTATTTCTGGAAGTGAGAAATGACAGTTGTGCAGGTGAGAAGTAAGTGGAAGTGGATTACTCATAACTAAATGTGTAGATGAACCCAGATTTCAGAATAATCCCAGTGTAGTCCAACATGCTGCCACAATTCAGGGAGAATGTTGTGACATATTTTATAGATTCAGATGCTGTAATTCAAATAGGGCTATCACAACTTCTTATTCTTTTTTCAAATTGTTTTTGTTTGTAAAAGGCTTATTCTTCATAAGGTATATGTGTATTGTTACATAATAATTAGACCTAAGATATCATATTGACTCAATTACATTGCTAACAATTATATTGTGAATTGAAATCATTTGTAATGTATGATTGATAATGATCTATTAAGACTTTATAATTGTGACAGCACTAAATACAAAGACATATGAATCAATAATACCTGATACTGAGAAGCAGATACAACATACGCTAAACAAATCAGCGTAATTGCTCAATTCACTGAGAAATGGTAGATGGCAAAAATAAGTGAATCAGGAAAATAAAAAACAGAATATCAAAAACATAATTAGGATGATGAGAAATTAATGTGACAATTAATAGGATTGAAAACACAACACTGTAGAGCTGTGAAGAGGACAGGCATATGCCTTTGGCCTGAATGGTGCTGCTTGGCCCATTAAGGCTGTAATGAGGAGAATTATGGCAGAACTGGGCCTGAGGTCAGAGACAGAGGAGCATTGTGAAGCTGCTCAGCACAGCAAAACCCCTTCCATTGCTGCTATGAAGCCATTTTCATAAGACCCAATATGAATGTGTATACATATTTGAATCTCTTTTTTGGTCTTTCTCGCTGTAAACATGTTTGGATGAACAATGCGAATATACTAAAGGCTGTTTCTATTGTGGGTTCTGCAACAACAGAAACAACAGCAAGAAATTAACAGACAGAAGAGCAAAGTCATAAATCTGCCCATATATGCACAATAAAATTAGTGTAGACTCGAGCACACAAGTTCAAATTACTGCCTCATCTGCCATCCTGCCAACATCCCTCCTGGGTCTCTGTTGTGTTTTAATACTGTAAAATGTGAACTGAGGGCCAAGTGAAGATAACTAAACTAATAAACTCAGTGAAGGAGAGTGGAAAGCTCAGTCTCTGCTGCTGTTGTCTCATAAAATCGTATTCAGTGGGAATTAAATAATCACATGAGATAAACCACAAAGCAAACTTTAATTCATAAAGTGTGTGCAGAGTAAACTCGAGATGAAGGGAGAAATCCACATATCATTTTTTCTTTGTTTGTTTCATTTCTTTAATCATCTCGCTAATGAAGCCGATATTACATGTTGGCATGAAGACATCACTTTCCAAACACAAAGAGAAGCGTCATTAAAAAACAGATGCAGAAGCAATCAAAGGAGGTGGCTAAAGGAGGCAGAGGAACTGGCAGATTTATGGGTTGTTTAGCACTTTCTCCTTTTATCTTTTTGTTCATTTTTGCCCTTTATCAAGGATAATAACATGCTCTTGAGTCAGAATTGTTATGTATTTAAATGTATATGATGTTTAACATCTAAAAGAATTCTGGATCTTATTCCCCTTCCAGCAAGAAATACATACTGATTAAACTTATGCTACTAAAAAGCTAGTGTGTAGATCAATGCATTACAGTTTTTAACGTTATTTGGGACACTTTAGTTGATCTCACAGCTCACCTTTGTGATCAGAACAGGAACATGAGAATTTCAGGGATTATCCAAATTATTGGTAATAGCAACTGCACCACAGATAATGTGTTTATTACCGCCAAAAATCTTATATATTATCAAATCTTATGTATCAAAAGTCGGACTGCTTAAAGTCATTGTCATTATAGACAATTTAAGGAAACAATCATCTCAGTCTACAGCCCAAAATGTTTCTTCATATTGAGCCTGTCTTACTGGAAAAGGCTTTACTCGTCTCAGGTAAGAAAACTCAAAAGTGCTTTTTAAACATAACCAAGTACTCCAAAGACACTGAGCCCTGCTGGAAAGAACCGCATACTTCTCACTCATTTTGTCTCAGCTAAAAGTCAGTTGTATGACTGAAAATACACAGACTAAGTCACATTACTTCAATCAAAGACATCAACAGGAATAAATTAATTCTTCATGGTAAATATTTATATGATTTAGCCAAAAATGCTGTGCTATTTGAGAAAGCACATGGAATCAAGCATGAATTTGGTTGGAAAATAAATCATTTCCTCACTTGATAAACATCTTATAGATCTACATTTTGTGGCAATAGGAGAGGCATATTCCTGACCATTTATTTTCTGCCCAAAACCACAGTCTCAGTAACTTTGGAGGTACTACTATGACACTCGTTACTGTCAAGCTTTAAATATCACACAAAACACCAATGACAATATAATCAAAATAAAATGAAAAATTGTAAACAACGAACATAGCACCAGGGAGACATTAAAGAAAGCTGCAGTTAGTTGTAGTGATTTTTTGGAATGTTGGATGAACATCTCACCACAACAAAATGTGATTGCATGTTCATAGTTACCTACGTAAAATATGAATGAAACAATATAAGCTGACCAAGCAAAGCTACAAAGCCTAAATCAATAACCCTTTAAAATGGCTAATTACAATTAAGTATTTATTGCAGTTTAATTAAAACCAACCTTCAAGTGTTTATGACATGTACTCTTTTCATGCACAATGAAACATGACCACTGAAACTTGTGCCTTCTTCTAATTACACTGTTAACTGAAGTATCTACCATGGGACTAGTGCTGCTGACTCACTTTATGCATGTCCAGTATAAATAGTAAATAAGCATGGCCCAAGGACAGTGGTGCTTAAGAAAATGTTAAGTAAAAACCATGAAAAAGAAATTTAAAAAAAACAAACAAATAAACAAAACAAAACAAAAAAATAAGCTCTGTCAAGTCCTAAATATATGTGTTAACCCCATAAAGCCAAACGTACTTTTTGGCATTTTGCATCACTTTATGGTAAAAACATTGCTCAAAACCCTGAAGTATGCAATATAATACGTGTCTTCTGCACCCTAATGAATACCAGGAAGCAGTTGACTATACCATAATAATTCTTATATATCCTACAGTAATAAATGGTAGATATACAAAGAAAATTTTTGTTAATCTTTTTCCTACAACATGTTAAAGGGCCAAATAAAGACTTCAGATTTTTTTTTTAAATGGACTTTTCTCCCCATTTTTTCTTGGGTTGGGCTTTAAAGGGTTAATGGGAAAGAATGCCAAAACTCCAGTAGTTAAAATAAAAAATTTAACAGTTTTTTTCCAATACCAAATCCTAACATTAAATCACATTTTTTTATTTCTGCAAATGGCACATATTTGCTTACTTTCATTTTTTTTTTACAAACATATTTGACTGGGACTGTCCTTTCTATTCTGTCAAATGATCGAATGAGCCTTTACATATCGTGTCTGTATTTGTCTTCAGTTCAGAATATAGTCCCTGAAGACATAATAACCCAAGGCAAAAAAATGAATACCTTTCACATTTTCATAACTCTTAACATTACATTTAATATCAGATCAAAATCAATTGTGTTTTTTATGAACATCAACATTTAAATGAATAACATCTTATATGAGCACTATCACACAGATCGTTGTGAAAAGAATTGGAAAGGAAATTAAGAATCTAAAATGTATAGCACAAGGCCCTGCGATGGACTGGCAACCTGTCCAAGGTGTACCCTGCCTCTCACCTAGTAACCGCTGGGATAGGCACAAATGGATGGATGTATAGTGGAAAAATTTAAATTTGGACAATTTTAAGCCATGTGCTTTCTAATGACAAGACACCCTGTCCATGCATGTGTCTCATGTGTCTGCTTCTCTACCAAACATCTGTTCTGAAAGTAACTCAGCACCAGATGTTAAATTTTACAAACGAATAGATGAGAATAATGATGCAGGACATGACACCACCAAATAACATGCACTATTAAAAAAGGTTATGAGATCAGTCTGCTATTTGGCACCAGTGGGAGAAGGATACACTCTGAGAAATTGATGCAGACAACTATGGTTACAACTGACCTGATAAAGCTGCTGTCTTGATATTGTTGTTGATAATTTTGTTTAGCACTAGCTTAAAGGAGACCTTTAAAGTGTGAAAGAAAGAAACAGCAGACTTAAATTTCAGACAGACAGGAGCTCTTTACAAGGGGAATATCAGAAGACTACTGGAGAACTTTTTGGCATTTGAATACACAAGCAGGGAGGTTTACTGAAAGCATAAACAAGTTAGATCATTGTAAAGGAATCTTATTCAACTCTTCTCAATTCATGCTTGAAAACACAACATTGGAACATGGCCCCTAAAAAAGGTGTTCAAGGATAAGCACACACGTTCACACAGCACTACACACATGGAAATTCAGATACAGCAGTGTGTATGCATCTTTTCTGACAGGCCTGACAAATAATCTCATAACAGTTCCCTGCCCTTCAGTGCATGGACATCGGCAATCTATTGGACATGTATACATTCCCTTCCTGTTAGCTTTGGATTCTGTGTGGAAGGAGTGTTGTTCATGTAACAGTGTGCTCTATGATGCGTTCAGATACTCCTTTCCTTAACACAGTATAATAAGAGTAAACTGTGTGCAAAGATGTAAAAGGTTCTTTTAGCAATGTTAGAATTAACATTTTGTCTAAGTCAATCTTTATCCAAAAGATATTTTCAAAATGTTCAGTTTCAGTGCCCAAAAACTGGGTTTGCATGTCGACAATAAGTGGAAGTGGGTAGAAAAATCTGCAGTTATTAAAATACCTTCAGGTGTTCATGTGTACAAGGCCCAACAGAGTTGGAGACCCTATCAGACAGCTGCAGAGCAAAGACCACAAAAACCACATTTGATAATTGTTTTACAGCAGTCAGATTCTAAAAATCCAATGAACACATTGAGATCACTTTAGAAAGTCACTACGTAGACCTTGAGTCAAGTTTTGTGTAGAAATATAAACCTTTAAGGGATATACCAGTTATCGGAATGCACACTTGTGGTGAAACTCTTTTACATGTTTTGCATGTCATCATTTACACGGTTGCCCTTCTGTGTGATACATTAACTGATGAATTGGCTTTGACTGCCATATATGGTAGTTTGGCTGGTAGATGCACAAATAAAGGGAAAACCAGAAGTAGATTGTCCCCATCCTTCCTCCGCCCTTCACTCCCTGTTCAGCATTCCATCTCTCATCTGAATTCTTACCTCGCTGCCTTTATTGCCTCCCACCTCTGGCCTCGACTCAACTCCAAAGTCCTGGTTCATCCTATTTTCACAGCTCTTACCCCTATCTTTCAGTGTCCTTTTTCTATTACAAGCCTTTCTAAATCTTATTAAATAATCTTGTCCTTCTTTTCAGCTTTCAGCTAGATTTCTGAAATTTTGTGTTCTTTTTTGCAAAAAATTTGCACATTCTACAGCTGATTAGGTTGTAAGGAAACAAACAAAAATCCTCATTATTGTCATTATGGTTCATACTGTTAACAGTGAGTTTGCATCATCTCAAAGAGGAAGTCACTTAACAAAGAGTACAAATAATGAGTAAAAAGTGACCAGCCTGAAGTGATGTTTCATCTCCACAGCCAAAACTGGGGTTCGAGGTTTCATCTGAGCACATTAGTATTCCCTGCATCACAGTCGCATATTACTATATACTGAGAAATTCAGCTCAGTTTTGGCCTATTTGACTACTTTTACTGGGTCAATGCATTCAGATGAGGCTTCCAAACATGCTCATCAGATGGGCCGTCCACACACATAGAAAGCCTGAGGGACAATTTCTTCCTCCCTTTTTCTCTCACACCACTCATCGTAGACATACACCAAATACACACACCCAAAAAACACAGGAGTGCTATTTTAGGCACAGCACTAAATGGCCACCTCAGACATCGGGGTGTTTTAGTGCCCCTGAAGCAGCCAGCTGAACCCAATCACACATGATGCAGAAAAATGATAGTGGATTTGTTCCTGACCCTCTTTCCACCAAGGTAATCTTCCACACTTAAATAAACGAGGTAATCCATTACAAGATAAGATCTTTCTTGCACTTTGGAAGATCCAAAATGACATCACCAGACTATTAATATAGATAAATGCTGAAGCAACAGCAAAGTAGCAATTGTTATTGGATTAAAAATTTGATTTAAGCATTTGAGAAGTTCATTATGTGTTCGCTGCAAGATAATTAAACTATTATTGAATAACAAGTCACAAAATTTAATATAAAATGCTCCTACAAGCTGGGAAGAGAAAGTAAAGTCTACAGTTATCATTCATTGGAATATAAGTTAAGTCAAAAACTTTAAAGCAATGTATTATTTCTCTATATCATAGCAAAAATACATAGCATCTCATAATGTATATAAAGCCTTTTTCAAAAGATTTTTTTTTTATTTAAATGACAGGTTTATCCAGATCCCTTCAAAAACCTCAACACAGTTGCCAACTTTGGTCACAACATTATTAAGTAGGAGTAGGAGGAGGTAGCAGAGGTTCCAAGACAAAGATTTTCATGTGACAGACCTGAGTCTGACTTCAGCATGAAACTATTCTTGTCATCTTGTTTTACCTTGGATATCACTAATATAACCAGGTTTCCATTCAGTAGCAAAGAAAAGTAATCCTTTGCTACGATAGTGAGTCAGTGTGGAACACACTGCTCTTTAACTGCGCTGTTGTCAGTCGACTGATGTTACAATGCCAACTTGCCTTGTATAAGCACACACCCATGTGGTGCTGAGCTGCTTCTGATTGGTTTGCCTGATTTACCAACAAGAGGATATAGTGGCAGCTAAACAAGGATTTGTTTATCTTTGCATCAATAAGCCTTGACCACCATGTGAAACGTCTCTCTATATGAAGTGAAACTGACCTCACAAACTGTTGCTCACAGTGATCTTGCTGCTAGAAAGACTCGGATTACCATGAGACCCCTGAGGTTGAAAATAATGTAACATGAATTGTGATGAATAAACATAAGGAATACTGCAGAGCTGTGGTGACAAGAGGGTCCAGAAAATTGGAGGAGAAATTAAACCCTATTAAGAAAACACATCTGCACTTCAGTTTAGCTCAGCGTTAAATTCTATGCTGCCAGAAGTTCTTTCATTTCAGGCATATCCCTAAAATAACACATCAAAAATTAACATGCTAAACCAAATCAGTCATTAATGGTGAGTAAGCTTATCGTATACAACATGCTGCCTATGTCAGAAAGTTTCAAATAAAGCCGAAATTATAATGTGGCCTGGAACATAAAAAGACTTTGGTCTCACAAGGCTTTGCGACAGAGGGACCAGAGTTGGGGGAGAATGGATCCAACACAAAGACACTGCTGACAGATGCCACTCCCTGAGGGCCAGCACAGTCGATACACGACAAATGCTACGTATCTCGAGCTTTTCTCAGCCTTTATGATGCAAATATCTTCTGTCATAGTTGGTGTGACTTTGAATAGAAGAAACAAAGAAATAGAAAAATTAACACCATGCACACATAACATGAAGCTGTAATGTAGAATGATACTGTCTGAGCAAACTTTCACCATATTTTAAAAGTTTTCTTTTAAGTTTTTTGTCTCACATCTCTCCATCAGCTCTCATAAAATATGATCCAGTAGCCATTACATAATCTGGCAGACAGAAAAACAAACATCACTGGTCCAGTGGAGAATCTAGAAAATTTGACATGGGGTGGCGAAGGATGGGCAAGAGGTCTAAACAGGGTGGCATTAGTTGCATTTACATGGAGCACTTTTGATCCGATCAAATGTTCTTTCAGCATAACATCTGTCATGTAAACACCGATCCGATTATTATCCGATTAGCCTCAATCTGAATGAATTTTCAATCTGATCAAGAGGGGTGGTTTAAACCTTTCCACAATCTGATCAACAGGAAACAATAAGCATGTCTACACTAATTCTGATGGTTTCTATGGTGGATGTTGTTTCATGCTTGAACCTAACCAGGGTTTGGTGAGGTGATGAGTTTCAGGAAAGATTTGAAAAATGGCATCATCAGACAGACCTGAACTGAGGAGGACACGTTTTAGTTGGAAACAATGAAAGATTTACAGATTATTGAGCATCTCGAGCCTCAAAAGACCCCAAACAACGAGTTGCTCAAGCAGACATTTGATCAAATTTTTTTTCGTCCAAATCAGTACACATTGCGAGTGTTTGAAGTGTTACGATCGTATCAAATCTTTCTATCATATAAACCTACAACTGATCAGATCACTTTATCCAACGTCCATGTAAACATGTCAGCTGGAATCTCTTATCAGATTGATTTTAATTGGATAGAATAAATATTTGTCTATATAAACGCAGTCATTGATTGTCCTCAGTGCAGTATGGGAAAATCCCCAATATGTAAATGGTGTCAAAACAGAATCCACAAAAACACTTTAAAACAATTGACTATCATTATCTTTCTAGGAAAACAAAGACAATTTTTAGGCTCACATAAAAAAAAAAATCCTCAAAATAAGTCCAGAAAAAGAACTTAAAGTACAGGACAGATATCAGCATCTCTTTTAAATGAGCTGAAGAGGACAATGATGGTGCTGTGCAGCAAAACATCTTGCAAACATCAAAATCTAGAGCTTTTGCAATACTGAGGGCAACTAGATTACTCATATGATCATCATTGTATTCTCTTATATGTTAAAAATATATAGTTAATATTAGAATTATCTAAAAGAGTTTCACTGTGTTACTCTATTAGAAGATTTGCATCATACTTAGTTTTTTATCATAACCCCTGAATTGGCTACATTAGGAAAGCTTCACATGTCTGACCTTATCTGTAGGTTTTTACTGAAAACAGGTTATATTATTGTGTATTATCTAATGTCACTGCACTGGAATTTATAGAATAAAATCATACCATGTAGTCCAGCTGGAGTAAAGGATATATCCATTTAGACTATTTACTATTATCCAAACCTGTTTTTTATTTTCCCATCTCAGGATTTAATTGATCAGCATCATGGCTGATATTTATCACACAAAACTCTCACTGAAGCTTCAGCCCCTGAAACACCTGGTAAATGTTGGGAGGCTCAGGTGCTCCACTCTGCCGGGTTGCAGACAGATTATATCCCACATGTCTGTGACGCACCACTGCGTGCAGCCACGGAGCACTGCAGGAGTCAGGCACGGTATGATGCACGTTTTTGAGGGCCCAAAGATTAAATTCACAATCATAACCTTTTGAGAATTAATCTTTTATTTCAATGCTATGAGAGGCTTTTGGACTTATGAATGATGTGTTTTTACAAGTTTAATTTCTGTATAATTTCACTTTTGTCATATTCATCTCAGCCACAGCAGAAAACATAGTGCAGGATGAGTCTCAAACCAGTGATCTCTTCCATGGAGGCTTAAAACTTGTGGATTTGCTGTCATGTTCTGCCATGAGATCAGTTGGATTATGGCACATCCAAGAGTAAAACAAAGTTACTCTGTCCCTGCTATGTCCAAAAGGGATGCAATAAATATACAGGCATATAAAAAAAATAAAAACACTGTCTGGCATTTATGATTGCATTGTACAGGATACTTCCTGTTTAATTTTTTCCCTTGTTATTGTGGCTATTCAAATGTGCAGTGATTTAAATTAAGGTTATATCTACATTGGTAAAGTTCTAGCACCTCATTATTTCACTATAAATCATTTGAAAAAGGAATGAGTGTGTAAGAGGAGGTCAGCAGTAAAACATCCAGATGCTTAGCCCAGGTGGTTTTCCTCTTACCTAATCTGTTTCAAAATCCAGATGGTGGTGCAGAGAGGAGATAGGAGTCGGAAAAATGTCTTTATATGGTATTATTTTATTTGTGTTTAACTAGAAACAGAAATTTAAGGGATACCACACAGTGAAGTAAAGCAGGGATAAAAAAAAAAAAAAAGGCAACTTTGCTCCTTACAGAGATGCAGCTCAAGTTTTTAAGCATCAACACTGTGATGTGCTGCATCTCCATACCTGATCCCATGTGATGACACACACTTTCCACATGTCCCTATCATTCTGTTGACCACTAAAAAGAGGACCTCATGAATGGCAAGAGGTTGTTAGAGGTTTATGAACATTTCTATGCAAGAGATCTCTAGTTTGAGACTGCACACTGTTTTGAAAAGTCATTTTACTTTTAGACTTCCCGTGCACAAATATTTTCTCTGCTACTGGACTCTCACCAGATAATGTTTAGGTTTAAGGGATTAAGGCACATGTTTTGGGTTGGAATTAATTAATGGCTATGCCTACATTTTACATACTTAGTTAGTTAATTATAAGAAACCACAGTTAGGGCTTACAGATTTTGCATTCATCGTGTGCTACAATTCCCATCACGCCACATGAACAATGACCAACAAAAAAAGCAACAGCCCAGGGATATGTTACCATCTTACATCTTACCATCTTGTGAAAGTTCTTGGTATTGGACAAGTGGACAAATGCACATTTTGCATGTGTTGCGGTGAGGCTGGCTCAGAAAACAAATTGAAGAAAGCCGAGCAACTATGGGTTATTTGAAAGTCTGCAATGTTCTGTATTTATTAGGATTTACTGAATGCTAATCATGTGTACATTCAGTTCCACATTGAAATATTGTTGTTGTCTTCTTTTTCAACTGTGAGTTTAATGAATATGAATGCACACTCTTTGATCACTATGTGTACACCAAACTATTTAGTAATTATGTGATCTCTATCATATAGTTCTTATTTATAGCTTTAATTTGATTCATTCATCTATTGCAGTGTCTTCAATACGGATCAAGTGGGGCTCTGGCTCCAAACTGACAACAAAGAAGGCAGAAAATGCTAAATTTAAAAAAAAAATGATCTTGATCATAATTTCACTGAATTAACTCTGGTAGACTACACAATGGAAGTTTTGTTCACTTAATGTTGTTTTTGCATGTAGCAATCTGTGTCGCTACTATTTTTACATCATCAGATCATTTTGAATGAAACCCACTGTGGATAGTTTCATTTACTAGAATGAACAAATACATTTATCCTCATATCATTTCACTGCTAATATTGGTAATAACAAGAAGTAGGCTATAGTTGGACATTGAACAACCAATGAGCTGCACGCATTGAACGGGCTGTCGATTTTGACATTCTCACTCAATTGAATGTACATTATGAGGTTATCAGTAAACTCATATGGTACAGTGGGACATAATCATTTATCCATATCGCTGATCAGCAGTATTGATACAGGAAGACTCTTGACCTGTACAACGGGGATCCAGTCTGCCGACAGACCAAATCCTCAGCATTATGGCGCATTTTTAGGAATAAGGACATCAATTTATAAGATTTAAACTGTGACTAACAACCATGAAAAGGCTGATTTTTATTTTCAATGGACCTTAAACATATTAGATTATTGAATACAAAAGCTAAACAGTCTTTTTTTATTCAGAATAATTATCTCAGGTCTCACAAGTTTGTTGCTAATGTGGTTGCTATGCACACTTCTACGTGCATGGCATCTTCAAATCCTTTTCTGGCCAGAACAATCCTTTTCTGGCTCATCTGCCAACAATGGGCTGCATTCCATTTCAACCTGCTGTCGGGCAGTGGTAGTTTACAGGCTTTATCTATTTTCATGTCATATTTCAGATAGATAGATAAATGCTTTATTGATACCAAGGGAAATTGTAATTGTAATTGTAAATTTCAGGAACATAAACACATTTTTTTTAGCTCTTTTTAAAATCTTTTTACTATAATAACTGTATTACAATAAAAACATGATCAATATTTGATTATACAGGTCTTTATAGAGCACGTCACTTATTAAATCCTGCTTTACTTTTATTTATTGAATCAAACTGGACTTATATTGCATTGCATTTAAATGGGGTTTAAATGCAAAAAAATTTAAGGAAATAAAACGGTTAGGAAATAAAGGAAATAAAAGGGTTAATTTTTTTATTCTAGGTATTGCAAGTGTTCTCTGAAACTAACCCTCCGAAGCTCTCTGTGACCGAAATGAGAAAAATAAAAACTTTGGCTTTCACTAAATACATGATCGAAAAACTCTTCATCTGGAGAATAATATATGTCAGTATGAACAATCTACATGACTCCTATGAAAAACTGGCCTCAGTTCATATTTGAAGGTTCATGATTTAACAACAAAATGGGATAACCCATATTAAAATTCGAATCCACAGTTGCGTTCGCTGTCACTTTAACCCCCCGATATGTTGTCAATTCAATGTTTACAAACTTTATATTTGATGCAAAAAGCTCATATTATGAAAGAACTACAACTTCCTATAACAGCGCCATGTGACTGCAAACAAATCACCACCAGATTGTAGTCTTCTCTTGACTCTTGAACTAGGGTTTGGAAATAAAACACTTTCGTGTATCAAATACTTCATAAAGCCAAACGAGTTGTTACACTACTTCTAGATGACATATGTTAATAAAAGGTACATTTATTTGAGATATATAATCTTTTATTAAATAAAGTGAGTGTAGCCTACAGCTTCTGGTTTTCCATTGATCAGAGGGTTGAAAATCATATGATTGTTTCATTTTTCAAATATATTGTACAGCTGAACTGGTAATCATTCAGTAACTAAACGATCTATTGTAAGAAAAAGTGAATATGTGGGATTAAGTAAAATGTTCTAGGAAAATGTTTCATAATTTTACAGCTTCCGCATGACTACAATTGACACCTAGAGAAGCCAATAGGAAGAGGAGAAAATGAAATTTAAAAAACTCCCGGAAAAGCCTGAAGCAAGGAGATGTCGATGTAAAACACATTATATAGGATTATATGTATCTCTGACTATGACAGTAAAACTGGTATAATGGACGTTATTATGGGGGAGCTGTGATATCTGGTTAGTTTGCCTCCTGGACGGCTCCCTTGTGAGGGCTGGACTGAGGGATTCCCCCTTACAAACTGGGAGAAATAGCCAGATGACAAGCAAGAAGGAAGAAGTGGCTGGGGAAAGGGAAAGTCCACCACCTCAAGGACCCAAACCTGGATAAGCAATCCTACGAATAATTGTGCATAACTTTTCGTAGAATATGCTATGACGGAATTGCTACAAATGGGTAATGAGGAAACGTTGAGCGGTGACAGGAGGAGAACACAATACAGAACATTTTCAACCTGGAGCAGCTGGACCGCCAATTACCTGGGAAAGACTTCACCTACTCGAGGACATTTGGAAATACAAGATAACTTGAAGGCACCACTCTTGTGGCCCTAGTAAAAAAGAAAAAAAAAAGCACTGTCTCTAGCACTCCATGGCAGCACCTGTTTCCAACTGGACTCAACAGTCTGACTAGCACTTATCCATGATGTCCCTTCTTGTTTGATTTCTTGCTTGTGTTGTTCTCATCGTCAGTTGTAAGTCGCTTTGGACAAAAGCGTCTGCTAAATGACTGTATAATAGAATAGAATAGTACTACGGACAGTCATTTATTTCATGACCGCTAGAGGCCGCTATACTGAAAATGTAAATAAAGTCTGTATTTCGGTGCATGTACGAACGACCTATATGGCCGCAATTCTGAGAAGGTCAGCCTGGTTTAGCGGAAAAGATTTTAACTATCTACACTCGTAACTGACTAAAAATAGCTCTATGAAAAAAATAAATGCATGTGCACATACTCATGACCAATTTCTGTGGGGTGTTTAAATCAACTGACAAGCCATGGATTCATCCATTAACACATCATTTCCTGCATCGTTTCACTGGCTTCAGCTGTGAGTGGAGATCATGGCGAAGAGTGTTTTGTGGTAATGGAGTTTAGGATGGATGGATTCATACATGAGATGTTTATAATCTATGGTCCTAAAACCTCTGAATGTTTAATCCTAATCCAGGAGCTAGAACCTTTGCTGCGGGGTAACTCTAAGTGCATGGCTACCACATCTCAGCCGTGCTGATCATGACCTACTAAAACAGCTCAAATGAAGCCCCGAGGTTTATACTAAAGTTTTTCTAAGTGTTTTTTATGTGAGTCTGAGGCGTCCAAATGCACTTTTACGCTTTGGGATAACTTAAAGGAAGCAATCTTTAACTCTTCACCATCAGAAAGTGAATGAACCTCAGACTTAAATCACTTAGAACCATTGACCGAAATGCTTGACAAGGGCGTGCAATATCCAATTTTCAAGAAGTCCCTGATTTACGAGTGTGCTGTAGGTCAACCAAGGAAAACAAAAGAGGAGAAAAACAGCGGAAGCCTGCATGAGACAAGGCTTAAACAAGACAGACAGAAAAGGGCATTGAGAGAGATGAGGCGTTTTGAATTCAAGCAGAAATTATTGGAGCATCTGTGCCAAGCAGCTTCACTCTCATTAGTCACGGTTTTTCCCCGTATCTTATTGTATTTCTGGTTTGCACACTCGAACGTAAACTCACTGAAAATCCATGCAGATTTTTAAGTCACTGAGCTGTAAATGAGTTTCATCAAAAGTGCAAATGCAGATGTTGAGGAATTAGTAAATCATAATAACTCTGTCAAGAGTCCACAAATCATGTGTGGCAGTGTGGAGCACGAGTTGTTACAGAATAACGTTTCAGCTTTAAGAAAGCTGCCACTTTCTTTATCTCCTTTTTTACCTATTTTATCGTGTTTCGCTTGACAGACTAAAGCTGCTTATCAGTGGTACAGTGAGTGTGCATACAAGCAGCTAGCTGCTTCTCAGTCCCCATGCCCAAAGCCTCACAAGCTTCTATTCTGTTTCCAGCAATGATGCATCTATCTATCTATCTATCTATCTATCTATCTATCTATCTATCTATCTATCTATCTATCTATCTATCTATCTA
>JBBBVU010000007.1:20334478-20353582 GCA_037177055.1 Atherinosoma microstoma
ATCTATCTATCTATCTATCTATCTATCTATCTATCTATCTATCTATCTATCTATCTATCTATCTATCTATCTAATCACAAAATTTTAAACTTAAAGACTTCACTCCATTCTAAATTGAAAGATTGAAAGACCTTACACTTCCATCAAATGTGTAGCTCTGACAGGGTCCCCACCAGTAGACTAGACACATCATTTGTGAGGCAATATAATGACAGATAGCAGTGACCTCTTGGGTTTCTATGTCATGTATAACATTCCCTTTTGTCCTTGTTTCAGTCATCGACACCACTCCTCTTCATCCATTTTCTCCCTGTCAACATGACCACTGACCAGTTCAGCAAGGTGAGGTGACCGTGGTGAAAGTTAATAAGGTCTGAGTCTGTGCCTGATAGAAATAAAGTACTATATGTGTGTATGCACACTCGTATATAAGTAGGAGGCTTGAAAGCAAAGCTTTGGAAAAGACCCCCTGTCAGAAATGAGTAAGTGAAAAATCGAGGTGTTTTAGACGATGCTGCTGCTGCTCATGATGAAGATGGGGATGGTGATGGTGATGACGATGATGATGATGATGATGATGATGATGATGATGATGATGATGACGATGATGATGATGATGATGAGATAGGGCTTTGGAAGGAATCACAGAACCATGCATGCAAATCTTTTTTACACTTGAAAAGCAAACACTGATGTGTGCACATTTTACTTTACATTTCATAAATGAATGCAAAAGTTTGTAGAGTTTGAAAAGATTCATGGATTGATAAATTGCCTATTTTAACAAATAAGTGTAAAGGACCAGGCATAGAGGATTTTCTAGTTCACATTGGTCCTCAAAATATTCAACAGCCAGTGTTCAGTCCAAAATGTGGTGACTGATAAATTACAGATAATCAGTCTTTCAGTCTTTAATAACTTGCATCTCTGACACTTTAATATGGGGGGAGGACACATTTTTGTTTATGATGAGGAGAGCAGGTTTACATTTGTTCCTTAATAGCTCTATAAAGATTAAGTTGATTAGATTCTGACAAAGTAATTTCCCAACTGCTGAAAGGCTGTTTACAAAAAAAAACTGCATCAAAGCTCACTTCTCTCTCCCTAAATCACATATATTGGAAAATAAGCCAAGATATCTTTCTAATAAATCTCTATCAAACCCCTAAATTAATCAAGAGCAACATTCCTTCAAACCTACCTTTGAAAAGGATGACTGCCCAAATATAAAATCCAACCGAACATGCTCCCCAAAACTTGTGGCACCGCATGTTGGCTCTGATTACTGAACTCCACCCGCCAGTGGGTTCTCCGTGTCGGATACGCGAGGACTCCGCTGCTGCTGCTCCTCGGTGGAATGAACGCGAGACGGGGAAGAGAAAAAGAGGAGGACAGTTTGTGGGGGGAGACAGACAGACAGCTGTGAGAAGTTTGGATTGGCGCGTTCATGCAGCTTCAGGTACACGCAGCTCCGCGCTAACAGAGACGCGCCACTCAGCTCATGTGGCTGCAGAACTTAGGTTTCACAAGCGATGATGTGAATTGAACTACACTGAGGGGCTTGTGCTCGAATCAGCTGGAGAGACTTTAAGCAGGTTAGAATCAAGATTTAGACGGTGAATGAATCGGATTTATGTGGCCAACTGGTTAGAGTGAGTTTCAGGACTCAAGGAAATATTTTTCAAAAACTTGACCCTGCTTTAGAATATTACTTCCTTAATGATACTTCCTATAAATCACAATCATCTTTGATGGAATCCCTCTCCTCACTCTACCTCCGTCTTTAGGCTACTCATGAACCTTATTGTCAGTTCTTTCTTTTTCCTATTTCTTTCCCGTTGCAGGTATCTCTGACCACGCGTTTAACTGCTCTCCCACAATCTGGGTCGTCTGGAGATATCTTTCTGTTCAAATGGAGTTCTGCTCCGCACGATGCGATATGACGGGTTTCCTTATAGGCTTCTTTTTTTATGATTTTGTTGTAAATTAATGTATTATGCAACAAACTGTACTGTAGTCAATGTAAAAGGTTAACTGGAATGTTTTTCAAATTTATTTACTTTCTAAATCCCAATTGGAAAGTTAGCTTCAACTAACAGTGAGTTGCCATATTTCCCGGGGAGCAGTTGAGGAATTAAGGACCTTGCTCAGAAGCCCACAGTGGTTTACCTCAGACTGCAGACTTGAATCCAGGTCCTCCAGAGTACCTGTGTACCCACTAGGCTACCACTCCCCCATTATACCTCACTGCATCATCACTGGCCTTGCAGTGGCAGTGAGTCTTTGTCTCTATTTTTTGTCCAAACTCTCAGTGGATACTCAAGAAGGTGTGAATGAAGTATAGGCCTACCTGGTGTGTTTTCTTTTTTTGCAGAGGTCAGAGAGGTAATCCTGCATCTGATGCTTTGTTTAGATACTTTAACATTGATTTATTGCTTTAGGAGAAACCCCTTATTTTCTAAACTCCTGTTCTAAATAATGTGTAATGTTTTGTATTAAATTGGAATGTGATTAACTGAACTTGTGTTGAAAGTGTTTCCATTTTCTGTAAAATGAACTTATTTATGCTATATTCAAACTGGATTTTTTTTTTATGACAGAGAAAACATTAAGCAATCCTCAGAATATTATTTTTTGACTGAAGTGTGTAGATGAGTTCAGTGTATCTGATAATAACACATACTGATGGTGATTTATTGTACTTGTTACATGCAGTGTTGCCTAATTTCTAATATGACTTGTTAATACCTTTTTATCTTCTGTCATTCATTCATTTCACAAGATTACATTCAGGAAAATCCCTAAATTCCTTTGATTACAGCAAGTTAGTTTATTTAGAAGCTGTGCAGATCTCAGGTCTGTACTGTAGATATAATAAGCTCCAATGTTTAACAGACTGGAAGCAGGTTGATAGAGCTCACATACCTCTCTCCGGTGTATTTCTCAGTTTTTTTCTTCACTAATTGGTTGCATCTTGTTAGTTTATTCAGCGTGAAAACCAAATTGCGTAAACAAAACAAAAAGTATTTTTGTAGTTCATGCAGCTGGCCAAAAAACAACCTGATTTAACCCCAATATAAATGTTAAAGGATCTTTTTTTATAGTAATTTGATTTACTCTGTTTATTTGGACTGGAAAAGTAAATCACTTAGATTAAAATTGCTTTAGCTTTTTCTGTTTTGTAGAAACTGACATCGATATGTTCACCTTACTTGTAAAAAAGAAAACAAAAAAAAAAGATACTTTTTTTTAAATGCTTAAATACATGATACATTTACTCATTTAACCCATTCAAATCATTCATTTTATGAAATTACTGAATATAAACAGGAATATGTGTTTAGCTGCCCTGAGAGGTGAAATGAAAACAGTTACTGCAGGTATAAATTAAAGGCAAGGCCAAACACAGGGAAGACACTCGTCATTTATCACACTGTTTTTCTCAGTGCAGGACAGGAATAGCGTCTCTGGCCCATAAAGCAACCACAGATCACCAGTCAACCCTCCTCTCCCTACAGCTGTCGACTATCTTTTATGAATTTGTCACACTGCAATTTCCTGTTTCCCAGTATTACAAAAAGGTCCAATCAACTGCATTTTTGTTGTATTTATCTAATTTTTTGTGCTAAGCTGGCTGATAACCAAGTGACCTATTTATTCCAGTCCATGAATAATTTCAGTCAGAAATAGGATCCGGCTGAAAATGAGGGATCGCAGAATTTTTCCCTGCCTGTCTCTGTTTCTTCTCTTCTTGAGAAGGGAGTGTTTTTTGTTTTTTTTAGTGGTCTTGTCCAGTAATGTTGACTGGTTCTTGCAATTTTTTGTACCCCACACATGGACATTTATCCTAGACCATTCCATTTATCCTTTTGGATACAACATGTCTGTGCTGTAGGTGGACCACCAGCTACAATGGGTTCTATAAAACTTCCAAGTTCAACATTATTCATATCCTCACTGGGCAAGCACCTAGTCTGGTAGAAGTGAAACACAGTAAATTTTAATGAAGAAATAATTAACTGACTGCAAACTATACGCCGTCAGTGTTCTAATAATATACACCTCCTTTCCTGAAGTCAAACATAGAGCTGTCCGGAGGGCTGATCACCAGTCAGCAGGTGCTTCAAGACATCGAATATTTCAGTAATGAAAATAACATGATTTATTTATTTTTTTAAATGTTCACTTACAAACCAGTCACAATCTACTCTAGCAAATCATGGATTGAAGGATC
This sequence comes from Atherinosoma microstoma, assembly GCA_037177055.1. Taxonomy (NCBI): domain Eukaryota; kingdom Metazoa; phylum Chordata; class Actinopteri; order Atheriniformes; family Atherinidae; genus Atherinosoma; species Atherinosoma microstoma. The sequence continues at coordinate 20,338,713 of JBBBVU010000007.1, forward strand.
AAATACACATGCCAGGTGTGACAAAATGACATAAATAGCACAGAAAAAAACATGAAGATAAACAATATCAAACCATTGTAAAAATTTCAAAAAGGCTTTGAACTACAAAAATATGATTGCATGAAATGATATAGTTCAAAGTTGCATCAAAACAACTTTCATGTGTGGAGTGTACATATGACTTTGTGTATAAAGTATACAACATTGTGGTGGTGTTGTGCAGTGGGCCGGTGGATAAATTGCACCACTGGAATATTTTTCCAGTCTGATTGGGTTGCCTCCTACACTCTGTGCACAATTTTGTCCCCTGAAGGGAGGAGTTGCAAGCAAACACTGGCTGTCACACACTGCAACTGAACAAACACGAAAACAGAAAATATCTGTCTGTCTGTCTGTCTGTCTGTCTGTCTGTCTGTCTGTCTCTCTTTCTTTCTTTCTCTCTGTCGCTCTTGTATTGTGTCTGGCCCCCAGCAAACTGATAACTGATGAAACTCTTCATGAAAGCATCACATAGACTTAAAATGAGAGTGAATTACAGCTCACCCCCCCCCTCTTCAAACACATCTGATAACTGTCATGTAAAACAACAAAAGATGCAGCACCATAGAGATTTTGCCCCCATCTCTTTTCTACAGATTATGTGTACCTAGATTATGCTTGTTTCTAGTCAGGTGTTCAGCATAACAGTGTTGAACTGGATTCTTCTACTGGAGAGAGGGGAAAGCAGATTTGTAAAGAGCAGCCTTTTAATTGAGAAAACAATTATTTAAACCGTAGATTCTTCGCCTTGTTTTACACATGTCAACTCATTTCTATTTCCTCACCACTAACCTGGAGTTGAAAATGAAAATTGGAGCTGTAAAGGAATCTAGATTGTGGTATGTTGCTTTTATTGCACCCAAGAGGAAAAGATAAGGACAGACATGAGTGTGAAGACTACAAGAAGCTGTTGATTCTTTATATTTAAAAAATGAGAAGTGTTCTGTTAATGCACTTAATGTTGAGGACTTAACAATGCTCATTCTTCTTATCTCTGTCTTTCTTTTTTCCTCTCCACACCCCTGTGGTATTTTTCTACAGCATAAAACAAACCTAGCGTACATAATTACTGACAACAGAATCAAAGCTGGGGTATGTTACTCTGAGGAAGTACAGTATGTGAACAGCACAGTACAAGCAAAAGCTGAAGTAAGAATAGTTATGACAAATGTAGTCGTCTGATCTGACATGATTCTTTTTGAAAAACATCGTAATTAAACATTTTAGTCTTGTAACAGTATATATTGTTAAAGATGCAATCACCATCTCCCCATGTTTCTGAATCAAATATTTGAAATATTTCCCTCCATCCCAGCAGGGTTCAAAATGTGTTCAGGTGTTTGATAGAATGGGGTCATATGAGTTTTAGTTCTGGTTTGAGTCGCTACCTTTAATGTGTGAAAGACACAAAGATGTGAGTGTGTGTGTGTGTGCGTGCATTTGTGAGGTGTATGTGTTTGTTTTGTGTCAGCGTACATGTCAATATATAAACTTTTCAGACATTATGTGCATATGTTTTCAGCTTGAAAAGTTATGAGTAGAAAATCAAGAAAGTCCTTTAGTGTACTTTTATCCAAGCTGTTTTCAGGTGAGATGATGTTCCCCTCCTGATTTTCTAAAAACATCTTGCCCCGTGCAAACCATTTGTCTGTGATACAGTGCACAGGTGGTGACTGAGTTTGTTATTAGATGTCAACAAAAGGTCAAACCTCTCAAACACACTTAGAGTTTACTATGGAAAAGGTCAGAGGTGCATTTACAGGCGAGGGAGACAGAAAGTCACATAATAACATACAAACAAACAAAACAGCAGCAAGTCATGAGGGTTAGCACATTGTGTGGGTGGAAGAAGAAAATATCTAAAACTTAAAATAGGGAGCTCATACGTTTCTGTGCACAAAAATGTCACCCCACATCCGAACACATACTTAGAAATGCCTAGGTTCATAAGTAGTTTGAATTATTAATGATTTTTTGTTCTGTTGAACTTCTGGTTGTTGTCTTAACTGCTGTCCCCACTTCAGCTTTTAGACGGTCATTGTTATGTGGCTGCATCAGCGTTTGTGAAGGCATGCAAATATTACATCACACAAAGAAATTCACATGAAGGTTAGTGCACATACTTTAAAGAATGAGAGACTTAATGCTGCACATCAGCAGAAAGAAATCAAAATGACCACTCCTGGGACTTTCTTGGAATGTTTTTGAAGTCTCAGCCTTTGATTTTAAAGGAACTTTAAATGACCTTCTCTTGGGTAATAATTCATTATTTATGTTAACTATTTCCCCTTGAAGCACAGTATAAGCTGTCTTTTTTTAAAAAGTCTTTAGTCATTTTTATTCCTAACATATCAAATTTACCACATACTGTGCTCACACACTCCTCTGATGCATTTTTTGTATATATTTTCCAACAGGTCAGCCTTTTTGTACTCACTTTGTAGGCACAAGTTCCATTTAACCCTCCTCTATGCCACATACTGGGTTAATGCCTGCTCCACAAACTGTGAAAGCTCCTGAATTCTGCTTTGGTGAGGACCCCACCCAGTGGCAGTAATGTTGATGTACACCTTACAGGTATTTATGACAGAATTTTGAAAACAGACCTTTTTTTAAATAAAAAAAAGAAAGAAAGAAAAATACTTCACACACCAGAACAGCCCAGATCTTTTGCAAAATAAAAACCTTTTGTAAACAATACATACTCACTAATAAAAACAGAATTTTGTTACCACATAAAACACATAATGTTCATATAATCTCATCATTTCTTTTAACTTTTTACACACTGAAGGGTTAAACTTACTTTCCTCATGATTTCTGCAAGTGAAATATACAGAGAAACAACACAAATACAGAAATAAATTCAGCAAGCACTATTCAAGTTCAATGCAGTTTGATGAAAATATTCATTTCTTACCAAGTACTCGGGTCAGATGAAAAGAAAGCCAGAATAAAGCATATTCCAGTTTTCCTGCTTCTCCTAATCGCAACAAACATCTGTGCAGACAAAAACCCTCTTGTGGTTCCACGTCCATCCCTGCACAGAAGTTTCACCCACTCTAAATTTCTGTCAAACTGGACTCGGTAAAGTTGCTTCATTGGTACCTGTTTCTTTATTGTTGTTGATGTTTTTTGTTTGTTTGTTTTATAAGAATTTGAGCTGGTGTTCACAGAAAGACCTGATGAATATGAAAGCTTTGTGATAACTTGAGTTTCTCTCAGTCAAGTAGCATTATTTGCCAAAACCATTTTTAGAATTGCTCTCTCTTGTTCCTGAGTGAATATGGGGCCCCTTTCACTTCTGCATTGTTGACTCTAAATCCTACATACACCAAGAAAAAAACATACATGTAGCCTACTTAGAATGTCTGGAATAGAATCTAAAAGTACTGGTGTAAGCTGCTGAATTATTGCATTGGAGGTGGAAAAAAGTTTGGAAGTGTCCTAATAATAATGATCATAATACATTAAACTTTTATAGTGTTTTTTTGGACACTCAAAGACGCTTAGCACACACACACACACACACACACAAAAATAAAAAAAAGCCAGTTTATACAGGTGGGTTTTGAGGAGTGATTTGAAGTTGAGTGGTGAGTCAGAGTTTCTTATGGATTGTAGGAGTGAGTGAGCACATCTTGTGGATGTGGTCTAAGTAATCAGCTGGTTCAGGGGGTTGTTTGTAAAGGTAATGCTTTAAAATGAAAGGGGACATGATATCATGATATCTTTCTGTGTCACAAATAGATAAATGTGCAGTATTCTGCAAATCACTGTATGTGTCCAGTGTTTGGCTGTGAGATGTGAGGCTGATATTGTGTTTCTAGTTATGCAAATGTAAAAAAACAAACAAACAAACTGTAGAATACAGTCAACAAAGCTCAGAATATTGTTAAAGTTCAAACAGAAATGAATAAAACTGTGTTTACGAGTACATTGTATGCATTAATGTTTGTTAACTTAAGGTTTTACCAAAATAAAGTTTTGTTCATATATGTTACTGTCAGGGTTTGAAGGTGAAGAGCTGGAAATAACGATATTTGGATTTGCTCAAACCGAAAGTCCTGCACTGTATTTGTTTGCTTTCATTAGTCCACACAGCAGAGCCTTTGAGCTGAATCTCACAGCCTGACTTGTTTCGATGTAGAGGCACCGCAGTTTCTGCTATTTTGTTTGTGTATGTGTAGTTGCATCTGTGTAGGTGTCACACTGGAGGCACTAAAACCTGGTAAGTTGCTACTTTGAACGAGCGGACCAGCCTGATGCTCAAGTCCTTTTATTCATGTCTGTTTCCCGCTAAAAATCTGTGAAAGAAACTTTTGTTTACTTTCACATTCAGATGAGAGATTCTGAGCTCTGAATACATTCGGCCGACAAACAGCTATCTGCTCTCACACTGCAGGTAAAGGTCCCTCTCTGCTTCTTTATAGGCTTTAAGGACATTCCATTCTTTATTCATGGAGTTATTTATGTCTTCTAAAATATTTTCTGTATTTAACATTTTATAGACATGAAGTTTGTGATCCTGTTGGTGGTTGTGACTGGTAAGTAATGCACTATCTCTGCTGTATTTCAGTTATTTGAACAGGTATTTTAAATCTTAAGCTCAAAAAGACACATATTTAGCAGAAAATAAATACATTCCAATAGTCAGAAAGCTCATCCGAATCATATATTTGAATGTATTTGGATTTAGTCATATACTACATTTTTTATCAACAACTATAGATGATAACATTTGGCTCTCAATGTTTTCTCTGACTCATCTCTCAGTGATCCAACTTAGTTTGTTCCTGCATTTTGTTCTGCAGCTGCGTTATTAAAGATGTTACAGTGTTTCTAGATCTACAGTATATGCTCCCTGTATTTGATGAATAAAAAATTAGTTTTCTTGACATTCTTTACTTTAGTAGTGTTTCCTATTTTTAATTGGAAACAAATGTATCTGCTTTTGCGTTCAGGGACTTGTGCTGCCCCTTTCATGAAAGAAGAGGCAGCAAAGCATTTCATCAGGCTGAAGAGACAGGCGGGATACTGGGATCCATATCATTCTCAGAACCAGTGGGGTTTCACCATTCAAGAACAGGTAACACTGTGTAAAACTATGTCACGTAATTTTGTGCAAGGGATAGAAAAAAAAGGCATTTTCCCGCCAAAACGGAGGCATGTTTAAGGTATAATGTCGTCCCTCTTCAGGCAAATGAGCAGTGGACGGCCCTTCGAACAGCTGCTCAGTACTACATGGACATGGGCAACCTAATGTTTGACCGCTCTGTGGCTGAGTGAGTGAGATAACTTGCAAAACATTCAATGCATTATTTGTCCCACTTCATGGCTGTGCCACTTACATTTTATCCATCAGGTTCACTGTGTCAAACATGTTTTATTATATTTAAAGCTGCTAATGTAACCAAATTAGATTTTGTTTTTGTTTTTTTACTTTTTTCCCCCTTGATATTTATTTTAGAATTTTTCTTTTGTCTGGTTGTGTTACAGTGAAAATAACAGGCTTTATATGGAGATGCTGCGCAATGCACAAGCTCACCTGGACAGCCAGACTGGTCGACACAAGTAGAAAACAAAGACTTCCCAATGTGGCCATAAATGAAACAGGGTCCCAGTAAAACCCAGAGTGTTATCCTGAGATTTAAACAATGACAAGGTGTACCTTCTGTTCTACCCTGTGATCTGGAGATTTCAGACTTATTTCTACATTTAAATTCTGCACTGCACTGCACTGAGCATGTGCGGAATGCACAATTTCTAAATAGCTGTTTGATGAGAAATTATTTTAACAAACTTTTCCTGACACTGAAGCCTCAACAGCAAATGGAAATAAAAGAGGAAAAAATGTTGTTTCCATGAAGTTAAATGGTACGGATGTAAAATAATAGCATGTATGTAATTTTGAACAGTGGCAAACATTTCAGTTAATAAAAAAGAAATTTGTGAATAAAATCGTTATTCTTTATTCTATTAGCATTGGAACTGCCATTTCATTTTTTAAAAATCATTGTGTGTTTTCTATTCCATTAAATTCTGTTTTGGTTTTGTTTGAGTGGAGAGGGGTGGGGGGTGTAAAAAAAAAGGGTTCACCACTGGGTGGCACTATCAAATGCAGATATTTTCTTGTGCCTTTGCCACATATGTGATGTGGAGTTGTATGCATGATACTAATAACATTGACAATTCATTAAATAAAATCACATAATTCAAAACACTTAAAGCCTTGTGTATTGAAGCCAACTTTATTAGTGCAAGTACTCAACGGTTCAAATATTCTACATCAGAAGACTTATTCAAAGCTCTCATTACTTCACTACATTTGTCTGATTTTTCTAACTGAAGTGGCAAATATATAAACACAACTTCATATCTGAGGAGGATGAGACAGACAGAGAAACAGTGGAAGCAAAGATAAGACAGTCGAAGCTGATAAGACAGCTACGGTGACTGCCTTCACTACGTCAATGTATATATGATTTTCAACTGATTTTCAAACATACATGTTGTGAAAGTGGAGGCTACCATATGTAATAGATAGTTGAAATGTTGTTGGTACCTTAAAATAATTTCTTACGTATTATTCTTTACAATGAAATACCAGGAAGTAGATATTGTAGTTAGGGAGACTGCAAGAAAGGGATAGTTGAGTCAACAGAGTAATCAAATAATTGTGTATAAAAGAAACTGATTTTCAAAGTAATAGTTTGGCATTGGCTTTCAGCTATATCACTGAGTGAAATTTAGTTTTGCAGCAGCTGAAAAAGGACACAATTTGCATAAAATTACAAGCCTCAAAATAAACAACTTGAATATTAATAAGGAAGAGTATAAATCAAGTGAGTCATAAAGTTTTTAGTGCTTTAATTATAATTTGTATATTAAATGAAGTTGGCATTTTTTTTACTCTCTTTTCCAAACTTTATTAATGTTTAACATAAAAGCCTTTTTTGATGAGCCCGTGTGATCAGAAGAATTGGAGAGTGTGTATGGAAACATCTTAGTTGGACTACCTTTCACTCAGACTGTCTTATTTACATATAATAAAAATTCTCTATGACATTATTGTAGTTTGCAGCTTTGTATGCTCATAGATAAAAATGAACTGACTTAATGATTCAATACACAACATTGTGCACAGTGGATCAAAAGAAGTGAAAGAGTCAAACTACTCCTGTAAAAAGCACCTGTAGTAGTTCCTTCTTGCTCAGCCTTTTAATAGATTCTTGAAGGTGGATCATCAATGGCCTGGTAAAGATAAGGTTATTATTACTGTTCTGAGGGTGGGTTCTCACTTGCAGTGGGAGGAGGGATTTTCAGGAACTTCTGCAGAGCTGGAGTGAAGATGAGGATGGTGCCCAATATGGAAACAGAGAGGAAAACCCAGAGAAAGATTCTGTCTAACACTTGGGCCACAAACTTCCAGTCTTGTACCACCTGCAGCACAACATGACAAAAACAAATGAATATGAGCCTTCAGCCTAGTCCAATTATTATTAGTTAAGCTTTGACGATTAATGCTACACACACCTCACGGATGAAATGCTCTTTACGGATATGTCTGCTGATGTAGCGCACTGAATAGATGGCTTTGTCCAACATGGTGGCCCAGGCCTCATCCTCCTTCCCCTCAGAAGTTGTCTGCCCATAGGCTCCGCTGCTTGTCTTCTGGCCTCCTCTTCGACCTGTGGAGCGAGGCTTCAGCTCAGGACTTTCAGGAGCCAGTTCTGGGTAGTGGTACCGGTCGGTGTGTCCTCGCATGCAGAGCAATCTTGGTAGTTTCTGAAGGAAGAGGCTGCGAACCCATGGCGACATTGGGTGGTAGGTGGCTGAGGAGCGATGGTGCACATTAATGACAAAGACAGTGACGATAATGGAGAGGGTGACGAAGATCATGATGAAGAGCAGGTATTCGCCAATAAGTGGGATCACCTTTGAGGAAGAGGGAATGATTTCCTCAATGACCAAGAGGAAGACAGTGAGTGACACTAGGACAGAGGTGGAGAGTGACAGCTTCTCTCCTTCATCTGATGGGAGGTAAAACACCAGGACAGTCAGGAAGGACAAACCCAAACAGGGGATGATGAGGAAGAGCGTGTAGAACAATGGCAACCTCTTCAGGATAAAGGAGTAGGTGACGAAGGGATAAGAATACAAGCCATCTTTCCTGTTTCCTCTGGCACCAGTGGCATTAAGTATCTGCCACTCTCCATTATCAAAAAAGTCTTTCCGATCAACCTGGTAGTCCATCAGAACCAGGTCCACCATGTTGCCATCATAGGTCCAGGAGCCAAACTTCATGGAGCAGTTCTGGCGGTCGAAAGGGAAAAAGGTGACATCCATGTTGCAGGCAGATTTATAACTGGCAGGGGGCGTCCAGGTGATGGCACCATTGAACTTCACAATGGCTTTGGTCATCAGCGAGCCCTCAAACCGCCCATCGGCACTGAAGAGACATAAACCAAAGTCAGGAAGTATACCTTTCTTTCTTAGGAGTTCCAATTAGACTCACTGCATTTGTATTTGGAGATTTTACCTCCCTTTTTACTCACACTTCTATCAGTAGAAAAACATTTAACAAAATGAATAATGTAATTTACCAGACCGAATAAAGGTGAACATTTCCATTACAGCTCACGATTACATAAACTTGACTACGTTACAAACAAGTGACCAATTCTGTTTACATCTTAAAGATAAAAATCTTTACAAAAGGCATCCAAATAAAAATCAAGTGCACTTTCCAAACCGGTGAAGTTTGTCAGTTTCACTTGAAGCAGCATCAGTCAGTTGGTATGAGGGACATCAGAGCAGTCTTACTTTTCATATAGCACTATGTCTGGGAGCCAGATATTTTCTGAGGGAACTCTGATGGAGGTTATTCCACCATATTTATCTGGATTCCATCGCAGCTTATAATCAATCCACTCCTGGTTAACAAAAATATAGATCACACCATAAGATTATGTATATACAAAACAATAAACAACACTGTCTTCATTAAAATGAATCAGAATTAATAATATAAACAAACTTAATGCCGTATACATTAAAGACTGCAAGATGCAGCCTTTAAAAAAAAAAGAATCTTTTAATCAGCCTCTGCTCCGTAACTCAAGAGTTACTTTGTACATAAAGGAAACTAAATGTTTTTGAAAGATAATGTTCAGATTGGCATCTTTATTAAAGTACACCAAATGAAAAATACAATATCTATTGTCTATTTTCTTTTACAAATTATACACTTTACTGTGATCATGTAGATTTTGCTTGGTGTTTGTGTCTTACCTGCCACAGCCAAACATTAGTTGTCATTAGCTGATTTTTCTCATCCTGAAACAAACAACAGAAGCAGGCAAAAATATTAATTTCTTAAAGAAAAGAGTTTGCCCAATATGCTGGAGCATATCTCAGCGGCTACCATGCAAGAGGCAGACTACACTCAGGACAGGTTACCTGTTTATCACATGATACAGAAACATAAATATCCATATGTATTTAGTTATAACACAGCAGCTATAAATTTGATGTTTGCTGATAGATTAGCTAATGTTTCTTGTAGTGCTAATAATTTCCTATTTGGTTGAATTGCAGCACATTTAATGTTTTCCTATGAAATCATGTATAATCTCATTTGCTCGTCTGTGTCACTTCCATAACAGACAAGACAAAGATGCACGAGACTAAAGCTGTGAGCAGTAAACCAGGCTGAAGCAACAGAAATATATCAAGTGGTAAATGGAAGAAGACAGGAACAAAGAGATGGAGAGCAGCTAACTTGGGCTTATTTCCACATCACTGGAGGCAGGTTTAAGATGTAGGGGGAAGGCTGAGGATAGAAGACAGTAGAGACGTAAGTGTGGCAACAGGGAAAGAAACCTGCGTATCCAAAGCTGTTGGATTTCAGAGTATCCAACCAAGGCCTCAGCTGTCAGAGTGAGTTGGATGGTTTGGTAATCACATAAACCAGAGGTAAACCATAATCTAATATAGTCGTGCAGCAGCCCAGAGAGAGGCGGCATAGACAGAATAACCACGCTGTTGTGTTTAAGGTTGGCTCTTATACTCTTTTTATTTTCTTAACTTCAACATATTTCCTTCTATTCAGTGCAAACACAGAGGAGTGTTGTTTTATTTAAAGGGAAAAAAAGGAATTAAAGCTTAACTGGTTGAGATAAATATTTCAAACCAAGAGGAGTGTTTCCTCCATTAGCATTCTCAGTTTTATCCTTTTGAACACCTAAACCATCTCAGCCTATCACAGACAGCTTCTAAAATATTAAAGGAACACTCCGCAGAGAGAGCCTGCGTAGCTGCAGATATTAGTAAAGTGTTTCAAATCTATTTCAGGACCATGGAAAGCTCCATACTTTGCAGCTGCAAGAGTAACGATAAGCTTCAGCACCACGGACAGCGACACTGCTGGACCAAACATCTCACTCAACTGAGTCACTGTCTCCTCATCACACTAGTTCAAGCTTAGACTTTTCTTTTGCTATTTGTTGTTGTTCTCACCAAATCTAGTAGAAAGATCAAAATCAATGAGTTTATAAATCCCTCACTTCAAGATCAATTCCCTGAAATTACTGTGATTCTCAATCACACTTATTTAGAGTAAACCTCTCAAGTTCAAGTGAATAACATTGAGGGCTCTATTAGTAGTGTACAGTCTTGTGTAATTGTTGTGTTTTCATAAGCTAAACAAGTAACTAATGCAGTGAGTCACCCTCCTCATCATCACCACATTACATGGTCATATTACCACAGCAGCTTAGAAAGGACAAACCAACCTTGCCTTTAGAGAGTATTTTCACATTTTTCCTGGGCACTATCATTTGAAGGTCAGTGAAGGGTATGCATTTGGTTGCAATCACAATTTAAGCAAGTGTTGCAGTGAAGCTCTAAAAATAAGTCACAAATATGATCTGTTTTTAAGAGATGCAAAATCTTTGACAAAACAGCTCAGTACAATGTAGATGTGTTTTGGAGGGTCAAAAACATGTTTATAATTTTTTTTAAAGTCTATTATCCTTGATTTGATTTAATTCAGACATGACATTAATATGCTTGAAAACTGCCCTCAGATATGAACAAACACTGTTCATTCATCAAAGTTTTTCAGTTTTTTAGGAGAACACACTTTTGAGTGACATGTAGTGCCTAAGAAATGTAAAATTAAAAAAAAGAGCTGCAAACAAATTATGTGTTTGTACTTATGTCATCTCACCACGTCAACCAACTGGGAGATCTTGAGTCCAAAGCGAACTCTAACTGTATCGTTTACGCGTTGGATCGGCCTCACCCAGCGCTGGTAGCCTTGGAAAAGATTCCTGAGCAGAGCGTCCTCCATTTCCGCCATGGACACAAATTCTTTTTGAGCTGCGAAAAGGAGGAGAGTGGATAAATATCTGGCTTTTTACATCAAGTGCCCTTCACATTGACCACTTTAGTGTTGCCACTTCAATGGGCACTAATGGAAAATGAACTGTCTTGAGGCAGCATTCAGTTTTTATTTTCCTCACAAGTGGAACAAACTCCCAGAAAGCTGCAGGTCTGATGAAACTCTCAGCAGTTTTAAATCAGGGTTAAAAACTTTTCTATTTGCCACCTTTTATGAAAACAAGTGACATATCCTATTTTCTCTGAGAGTTTCTTTTGTTGTTTATTATTTTGTTATTTCATTTTTTTTTTATTTCTTCTTAATGCTTCTTCTGCACCCTGCTGTAATGCTTCTAATGTTTTATGTAAAGCACCTTGAATTGTCCTGTACATGAAATGTGCCATACAAATAAACTTGCCTTGCCCTAACAAGTTAGCCCTCTTATAGCTGCATATGATTTTCTATAGCAAAACCTTGCAGAATATTTTTCTGAATTTTAACTCTTAAGTTCCACTGACAGTGCTGCCACAGAGCAGTTTTACGCTTTGAAGAACCATTGCATTGGCTGCAAATTCACCAATAACTAAGAAACATTGAGCCCTTTTAGCTATTTCAGACATTTTATTTCTTCAAACATTGCCTCTGAAATTAATAAGGAATGATTTACAGTTGCTTGTAGTAGTGATTCAGGTATGTATAGGAGGTAGACTGATCACTAGGAGTTGCCAGGTGTGTGCATTAAGCTATTAAGGAGCGGTGGAGCTTTTAAGGTACAAAAACAGGGGGAAATTCATGGTTAATATAGCCAGAAACTTGGAAATCAAAAAATATATCAGCCTAAATGATTAAATCTCTGGGGGGACTGAAACTGTTACACTAATAAGCAACTGCTCGATGCCAGACACAGGTTGTATGAAGTGAGAGACTTGATGCTCCTGAGGAAGAGGAGGAACCTGTTGCAGGTTTCTTCTGTGGCTTCATATCTGAGCATGATCATCTGGCTGGACTTGAGAGTAAATAAATGTTGCATCTCAGCAAGGTAAATAGTCATACTGTTAAACAATTTGATCCAGTAAGCTTTTTCTGTGCTTTCAAGGACAGTCACAGAGAACTGGACACTGACATCTGACTCCTGTGTTCCTCGTGACTGATGACATATCAACTTTAACAAGAACAGAACAGACAAACTTTGCTGTGCTATTCTGCTTGAAACCTCATTTGCTTGTTGTAAGAGTGGACAAACCACCAATATGAACATTTTTGTTTGTTTAAAGTAAAACATTACTCCTCAATGTTACCTTTACATATACAAATTCAAAAAGATTACTTTAAACTTCCAACACCCCACTGAAATCAGAAATCAGTTTCCATAACATTTGAACATCTTCTGAAATTAGACGGTAATGACCTGAAGCAGAGACGTTCAATTAGGAATCAGTGACTATTTAAATTTTTCATTTAGTTTGTTATGGTTTTAATTTTTTTGGGGGGGGTGGCTTCCAAGAATTAAAGTTGTTAATCGAATCTTTATCTGCGAATGTGTTTCCACGTGATCTGTTTATTCTAATTTCTTCTCCAACAAGACACAACACAAGGACGTGCACTGGGTGTTTACTCATTTTGAAAATATTTGGAAAACACAGTTTTCTCACCGGCGATGGCAGCGAGGGACAGCGGACACACCGACGCGAGGAGGAAGAGGAGGAGGAGTACCGCTAACTTCATCGTGTTATCGTGGTCTGAATGAGAGCGCTTGTAGTCTTCTGTTATGAACCGCAGTTCGGCTGGAAGGAGTCGCACATCGATGTGACAAGTAGTGAAGTTCCCATCAGTCGTCGTATTCCGCACTGTGCGGAAAATAGCTGCGCTCCTTCTGTTTTCCAACTAACAGTGAAGGTGCATGTGGCTCCGTGTAATGTGATTTCAGTTGAAGCGTTACGGGAAGCAAGCAGGGATGCTCTCTGGAAGAAGAAGAGGAGGATGGGGGGGGCATGCCCGGGTGGGGCCTATAAGTTTACGTGGCTGAAGTTAGTTTCCGATTCACAGCCTCCAATTCCCCATATACGTAAAAGGCGATTCCACTGAATTTTGGAGAACTAGACCGCATTAGACCTGGTCCTATTGAAAAACTACAATACTTAGACTCTTCAAAACTGGACTCAAATGTTCTACACAGTATGTAGGTTAATAAAAAACACAGTCTCTGATTTGTGAAACATTTCTTCTATTTGCAAAAATGCAAATTAACCACATTTTTATAACTTTTTGGCCATCTAGACCACATTAGACTTGGTCTTGTTGTTAAACTACAATAATTAGACTCTTCAAATTAGGACTCAAATGTTCTACACAGAACGTAGATTCATGTAAACATGGTCTCTGATTTGTGAAACCTTTATTCTATTTGCGAAAATGCAAATTAACCATATTTTTATCACATTTTTGGCATAGACCACATTAGAACTGGTCTTATTGTAAAACTACAACACTTTGATTCTTCAAATCTGGACTCAAATGTTTTGCACAGTATGTAGGTTCATAAAAACACAGTTTCTGATTTATGAAACCTTTATCATATATTAGGAAAATGCAAATTAACCACATTTTTATCACTTTTTTGGCATCTAGACCGCATTAGACTTGGTCCTGTTGTAAAACTACAATTCTTGGGGCCGGATCTATCAAGGGTTTGCGCGTGTTGAAATGTGTGCAAACTTCACAGCACATGCAAAAATATGTTGCAGCTGATTTACTAAAGGGACACACCAAGGATTGTACCTCATTAACACCCACACTACATTTAGCAAGTTTGCCTTGAATGAATATGCAATCTGTGCGTTTCTTCCAGAACTTGCAAAATACTGGGAGGAGTAGATACAAATAAATCAGCTTTGCACACGCACTGTAATTTACTAAAAGTGCGGTGGCTGTTTCTGGGCCTATATTTAACACTTCTGAAAAGCAGGCAACACATTTAGTTTTCATTCTTTAATTCTATAACAATCAACACAACAAACAAACACCAAGATTCAACATGAGTTATTATGAATGAAACATAAGATTCACAGTGTAGCTCAGTGGTTATTAAATCTAACTTTTTTTTTTTGTCACATATGTCACATTTTTAACTTGGATATGCCCCTGGCTGAGGGAGAGTGCACAACTCTACCTCTTGTGTTGCGCTCTTCCCCTCTCCAAGTCTGTACCCCACCTTTGATCCCTCTCGCTGGGACATTAATGACTATTGTTACTCCAGATACAGCGCTGCTGTGGCCCGAGTATCCCGCCTCACTGCAGTGTCACAGAAGACGCACTTCGGTAGTAGATGTCAGACCTTTTTTAAGGTTTGCAGACTATTTGATTTGTGCTGCAGCAGCTTCTTATCCAGACTCTGCAGGGATACATACACCCACACACATATACACACATATACACACACCCACAC
>JBBBVU010000007.1:20363877-20374964 GCA_037177055.1 Atherinosoma microstoma
AAGCACCTTGAATTGTCCTGTACATGAAATGTGCTATACAAATAAACTTGCCTTGCCTTGCCTTGCCTTGCCTATAATCCCACCAGAGCACTTTGCTCTCAGACTGCAGGTCTACTTGTGGTTCCCAGAGTCTCTAAGAGTCGAAGGGAAGGCAGAGCCTTCGGCTATCAGGCCTCTCTCTTATGTAACTATACTGTAAGGGATGGCCGCCCTCCCTGAGCCGGGTTCTGCTGGAGGTTTTTCCTTCCTGTTAAAAGGGAGTTTTTCCTTTCCCCTGTCGCCCCTAGCATGCTCAGGATGGGGATTGGATCAAAGTCAAGATTCGATGCAATTTGTTGGTTTCCTTTGCTAGGCTATTTCTAGTATGAATATTGATTAGATGACAACAGACTGGCTCAAATTGATTGTCTGTGAAGCGCCCTGAGATGACATTGTCGTGAATTGGCGCTATACAAATAAAGCTGAATTGAATTGAATTTTCTCTATAAAATTGATTTTACGCTTTTAACCTGTGCTCCCTTGCTTTTTTGTTTTGTTGTGTCTATTTTTGATGTTGTTTTTTTAACCTTTTTAGTCTGTAGCACACCTGAGAGTCTTTCCTAAGCAGTTCTTGTTTGGTCTACTGGTCTGCTAGTAGATACGGGGTGTTCATTGGTCTGTAAAATGTTTAGGTGCTGCTCTACTATTTAGTAGAAGGCATTTTTCAGAGACTATATTGTATTTAATTAAAAATTTATGGAAGTAAATCCACCTGAGTCTTCCTTGCCACACAACTGATAAGAAGTGAGTAAATGTATTGCCATTTAAAAAATTTGAAGCTTATTACTTAACAGAAAATTCGCATCTTAACAATTTGTTAACAAAAAATAGACTATATCATTAAAATCATAATGTAAAATAATAATGGATGATAACATATAATTGGTTATCTTAAAATATAATTATTATTATTCTCATTCTTCTCATTATTTTATCATTTTTTTATCATTAAGGAATCTGGGTATGCAAAGACAGTTTGGACATTAACAGGCAACCTAATTAGTATGGGTTCAGAAGTTTATTAGGTTGTATTACATGCAAGGGCACATTTTTCTTTTTGCCTGGAAGCTACCAGTGTCCATTTTTACTGACCTATTCTGCTGACCTACACTGCAATGTGATATCAAATGGTCTTTTTTTTTCTTTCACACATTCCTCTTTGACCCTTTTATTGTTTCTATATTTCCTTCCATTTCCAGCTTTTTTCATTCTCTTATCCATCACTTGATTGTTCTTTTACTCTCCAGCTTATTACTACCCCTGTTCTTGGTATGCCCCTATGGAAAGCACAAAGACACACCAGTGCATGTGTAAACAATTTTACAGAGATTTAACTGCTCAAACAGGGTTTCAAGATAGGGTCTCTATTATAAATCACCTCAAGACTCATTTTAGTGATCATGGGCTGAGACACAGTAAAGAGCTTATTATGTGAATTCAAAAGGATTCCAATACAAAAAATACTGAGAGGCAGACCGGCAAGTAATAACGAAAAACAAGCTTTAATATATATATATATATATATAGAATTGTATGGAGGTTAAATAAATACAAATAACATCAAGCAGGTGAAAAAAAAAAAGGCCCAAAGAGAATAACGTAAGAAAAATAAAAAAAATTTAAAACGGATGCAACCAGTGAACACTGGGGAAATCAACCAACAGAATACAGAATACAAAAAATAGACGGGACACTTTTGGGTGCTTTTTATCAAAACAAATTACATTTCTTCTCATTTTTTGCAACACAAAAATCATTATTGTGAAATCATCCTAAATATTTTTTAAATCCCATAACCAATGAGCATATAAGTCCTTATCAAATACTGACAGAAGAAGGGGTACTGTATTAGTACATTTCTGTCCCTATACAATCTGGACTTCAAGAACCCACAAATGGACCTCCAGGGAGCTATGTGTACCTTTTTGAGGGCCTGAAAGGTACATTTATATTCCTAAGTAATAAATGGTACATATATTGGTACAATAGTAGGAGATATTTTGTGTTGGGAAAAAACAAAAGAAAGAAGTGGTTAAACAAGTTTTATTCATAGATGGAGGTTTTACACATGCAAAACAGATTCCAATAAATGGTATAGTTGTGCAGTCTTGAAGAAAGAATTTTTTTTATATGTAAATTTGGAATTGCTCTTTTTTTTCTCATTTTGCCTACTCCAGTCTAAAACACAGTTAGGCCCTGATTTACTAAGATTCCAAATAGCGAGCGCTAAATAAATTGCCATGCAAATATTTTGCACCTGTTGTGTTTCCATGATTTGCGGGTGATCTACTAAGATTGATTGCGCAATTGATAACAGGCGCAAACAGCTTCATTTAAATGAGGATTTAGCGTGCACAAATGATTCGCTGTGTAGGAGAGCATAGAAGGTGCAAACGGAAAACAAATGGAGATGGAAATATTAGTGGAAGAGGCAAATAGAAATATGGCAAAGACATCTTAATGTGAGCAGAAGGACTGCAGTATGGAAAGATATTTGCCAAAAAAGTAAATGCAGTTGGAAAAACAAGAAGAACACCAGATGAGGTTAAGAAGAGATGGCAAGATGTTAGATGGAGATCAACAACAACCAAAAAAAAAGCTATAAAACCTCTGCAAATAAGATAGGTGGGGGGCCGACAGAAGAGATTTATCTGACCAATATTAAGTCGCAGGTGGAGCGCTCTTTCTGCGAGGAGCAGATAATACCAGGTATGACATGTATACCCGGAACGAGGTATGTGCACAAACTGAAACATGTTCTGTTAATGACATCATTGCTGTTATAGACATAATAAATATAAACGCGCCTCCTTTTTGACAACGTTTGTCTAAACAACAGTTGTAATTTTAATATTCACACAAATTATCCATTTATATGTCAGGATTTTGTTCCAGAAGTTCAGTCATTGTATCAAACCGGCCATGAAAAAAGATTCTGAATCAGACTGATGCTCCTCTACAATCCTGCAGCATTTGATCATTGCTTCTCATCCAGATGCAGCCGCTTGTGCGCATATATGAGCCAGTTAACGCTTGCCTTTCAGAAGTGCTAAATAAAGGCGCAAAAACAGCCAGCGCAATCAGTTCCACGTTTAGTAAATCACGTTGCGCCGCAAAGCTGATTTATTTGCATCTACTCCTACCAGTATTTTGCGCCTTCTGCATATTCATTCAAGGCAAAAGCTCAAAATGCATTTCAGCATTATTGTAATAGTTTTGCGGGCGCATTCCTCTTTGCGACATAAATCAGCTGCAGCATGTTTTTGAGCCCGTTATCAACTTTACACGTGTTTTAAGAGGCGCAATCCTTTGATAAATCAGGGCCATAATGTTTTATTTTGTCTTATATTATCCTCATTTATATCATCACCCTGGCTGTAGTTCAGGAGGAAGAGTGGTCATCTGCCAGTCAGAAGGTTGATGGTTTGAGCCAAGATTTCCCCATACCACATGTCAAAGTGTCCTTGGGCAAGGCACTGAACCCCACATTGCCTCTGATGTGTTCATTGGCATGTGAATGTAATGAAGGACAAAGCATCATCTTCCTTTTGTGCTGTGGAGAGAAACAGACATTTTCTACTTTTAGGGCACAAGGTGGGCCCAGAGGTACAGTACTGGTCTTTATAAGGTACAAATTGCAAGGGGTACTAATAAGAACCAGCAGTTGAGGATACAATACTTTTGAGTGTACCACCCCAGTACTTCTAAAGGTACAATTAGGTACTTTATTTTGAGTGAGTTGTAGAAATTCTGTGCCTTCACATTCAGCACATATTTCTAACTCACATAAAGTGACAGAAAACTACCATGAATTTCTCATTTGATAGTTTTAGGTCTTCTTTACTTTTGTCTTCTTCATTAATCTCTCTAATCCTTGCACAAAGGAGATAAAAAAGTAAAAAATAACACAAGCAAGTGAAGATGCTGAGGGAACTGAGGAGACATTTTAGCATAATGGCAAACATTCTATTTATATATACACAAAGGAGCCGATGAGACATAGATGGCAGTAATTAGGGAACAACAGAAAATCACAGAGGTGGCAAAACAACTACAACAGCGGGACATTTAAGAAGAGATGAAGCAGTTTTGTTGTTTCAAGTCTTTTTAAAAGTTTAATCTACATTGTGCAATTGAAAGTGTTTCTATGCATCTGAAGTTTCTACAAATGTTATGAATGCATGTATACTGCATAATCATATTTGAAAACATGTCATCATTAATGGTGTATAGCCATAGCCAGTGTCCTTCTCAGAAGCCATGCATGATACACTTTTATTCTACAAAGGTAGAAAGACATTGTTGCAGATATTCAACAAGAAAACACATGATTATTACCTGCTTTCAGAAAGCAGTAGTCATTCTCAAATATTTTTAAACTTAAAAAAAGACATGTTGTGACATAATCCTCAACAACATAATGTCCTTATTGCACAGGCTTACAATAACAAGGTGCTACTGCAAAGTTATTTGGGTTTTTCTGTTTAGTGATTCATGTTTTTATTTCATGTTTCTTCTACATTTTTAGTAAAACACACATATTGAAAATGCAGCCAGACTGTGGCAGCAGTGGCAGACTGTATGGGAGAGGGGAGGGGGAAAACATTGAGAGGATAGCAGGTGTGATAATCGGGTGAGTCCAGATAACAGAACTGCTTGCAAGCTGAAAGTGCAAAATATGAGGAACGAAATCTGGGTAAGTCATTTATGGATATATACGGCTGACGGCTGGAAGTCAGAGCTGATGATGGAGTCCCAGAGAAAAGCAAGAGACAGATTGAGGAGTGACAAAAGGCAGAAAAGGAGGACAACAATACTCTAGTGTGTGATGTGACACAGCTGCGAGGGGGACCATTCCCCAAGTAATTCAAGTGAAGCACAGAGACAGACAGAAGAGAGAGAAAGAGCGAGGACAAAGACAAGTGTCTCATTTAAAGAAACTGATGAGTGGCTGAAGGAAGAGGCCTAGAGTTCCCAGAACACACACAGTAACAAAAACCCACAGGAAAATCCTGTCGATGACCATGGCAACGTACTTCCAGTCATCTTCCACCTGAGGAGAGGAAGAAAGGGAGTTTCAGTGTGTACATTAACAAAAAGAATACATATCCAAGACACAAGTCCTTAGTAGCCTTGTGCTCTCTGTCTTCCTCCAAATTCCCCCCGAAACATTTGTTCAATGGTAATTATCAACTTCATAACATATTGGAATAAGCTCCCACATTAACTGGACACCAATGTTTCAACACTAAAGCTGTGTGTGGAAATGTGCGTGTGTCTCTGGTGTCATCATCTGCTTTTAACAGGCAGTCTCCACCATGAACCTTTATTCCAAAGAACTGAGTGGTGCCTTCAGATGGTTGGTTGTCCATGTTCTCATTAAAAAGAAATCAGATGTTTGCAGAATCAATGACCAGTAATCATCACACAATGTGAGTGAGATACATTTCTGTCTGTTTTCATGCCTAGTTGCTACAATGTCAAGCAAATGTAAATGAGGATAATCTCTCAAGACTGAGGTGGATGCAATTTTTGGAGCAAGGAGCTGCAGATGGTGGCGGACAGAGGTTGTGTTGCAGTTGCTCTCCACCATCTGCACTACCTTAGTAAAAGATAGGAAACATCTAGTTTTCACCTGATTTAATAGCTGACTGCTTGGTGTAAAATATAAATGAACTATTGTAGGAAACATTACATTGTGGTATAATTTACATTATTTTTTGTCTGATTAATATTTTTCATTTGGTTAAAAAGGAGTAAATGTTGTATGGTTGATGCTTGTTTAGTCAGAGATGCTAAGTGCATTAATATTTAAGATAATAAACTGCATACAATATGTCATTGTGGCTCTATTTCTGTATATGACTGTTGGGCGGATTTATTCTTTAAAGTATAACACAGAAAAGTTTTTGGTTAATTTGAATTTTTAGAATAACATCTCCACAGATATAAAACCCTGACTATTCATAGTGTTAGTTTTTGTCGTATATTTTTTTTCTTCAATATTTTACTAGTTGCTAATTAAAACATTTTTCAAATTGTTAGTTTTTTTTAAGTCTGCTCAGTGGATTTCTGTTCAATCTCAAACTGATATAATATAAATTTACAGAAGAAATTATGTCAAATGGATTTTGAACCATGGACACATTGAACAAACTCAATATTATGGTACAGTAAAGGGTCGAAGACTACTTTGTAGTTGGCCGACTATATCAGGACTGCACACTTACTAAAATGGGAAGGTGTGGGACCTTTAATCTCTAGACAATAGCTAGTTGCAAGACTTTCTATCCAGCGTAATTTGCTTAATCTCATCAAGGAAAATTGTGCCATTTTCCCCATTAAAAAAACAACAATACACACATAGAAGCCAAAGACAACTAGTGGTCACATAATATATTGCCAGCATGGCTTTTATTAATATGTAACTACATGAAGTGTTGTTTTTGAAAGCCTTTTGGAGGCAAGAACATTTGCAAAGTACTGAATATATTTAGTCAGGTGTGGATAATAAGCTCATAACTGCACTGACCATAATGCTATGGGGTGTTTGGAGGAAGCAGTATAACTATTCTGCAGAAAGATTCAAGTGTTGCTAAGAAAAGATGGAGCTGCCACAACAAACATATCAGAAGCATCCAGAATGGGAGGAAGGCGTACACAAAGCCCCACTTCTGTAACAAACGAGCAGCTTTACACTCCCTAAATAGCCACATGTAAATGGCTTCTATGCTATTTACTAAGCAAGCAAGAAAAATCACTTACTATGTGGAGGTAACATGGATGCAGTTAGCATTGTTGTGTATGTCATTGTGTCTGTGATAAGTATATTGTGGAGACAATATTTGCTCACTGAGTTAAATAAAAAGAAAATGTTGGTCCCACATTACATGTTTTTAGAGATCAATGTTTTGTTTTAGATCCAGGTTGTGATTTAAGTAAGTCTTGGAGTTTATATCAGCATACATTTAAGGTATAAATAAACCTTTTTTGTTGCCATGTGGGTTAGTCCTGAGCAGGAGGTGCTGATTTTCCCTCATTTTGTGCTCATGTTTTATACTCCAGAGGACAGAGAATGCATTTGTAAGAATAAGTGCGCCTGATTGGTCTAAGTGGATCATTTATGGTCCGACAGTCTTCCAATATACAATGTTCTAAACTTGAATAGATCAGCATATCCATACATGTTATGTGAAGATAGAATGATGTATTTATGTTCCCACCAGATAGCGCAGCCCCTTTCTCTCTGAGTGCCTCATATTTCCAGCTTAGTTTACGCTCATTGAGCCAGCAGGTCGTGTTTGTGTCTTTTTTAAAGAAATAATAGTTTTAGTTTTTCTTCCATTGAAAAATGGACCTTCTTTTGGTTGAAAAGACAAAAATGAGCATACGATCTGACTTCAAATTTGCTATTCTTTATCCAAGTAAGAGAGAGATTTTAGATTTGTTTTTGACTGTTTGGGTCTGAGTTGTTGCTGTTCACAGTAGTTTTCTAAGGTCAACTTCTTCAACAACTTATTCAATTAGATGATGTTTATAATTATTCTAAAGGCCAAGCAGTGTTTGTTCACGACAACATTAAATCTGAGGAAACAGACTGTTACATGAAATAACAGCCATTTAAAAGCTTAGCTTTTATTCTAACGTAATGAAAATGCTTAAATATTTATCAACACTTGACAAAATAATATTCAAAAGTCCTACATTTAATCACACAAACTTTGCATTCAGTCTGAAAAGTATATATGTTAATTAGTGTTAATATGTTAACTAATATTTTTCTAAGCCATGAAATTGGTGCAGTTTTTCTTAATAAAGCCATAAGTCACGCAATCTTCATTTAATGCAGGAAGGCTCATTCCCACCACACACTTTTTCAGTGATACTGAATCTTAATTTTATAGTATTATTAGATGCCCTCTAGGGAGGCATCTCATTAGAAGATGCACTCGCATGCTAACTTTCACAAAACAAAGAAACACACAGACATTTCAAAGTGCATGCTCGCTGACGTACCTCCTTGGCTTTGTTGCGGGTCCTCATGTTCTCTGCAATGTACTTAACGCTCTCGATGGCCTGCTTGATCTCTGGTGACACCACAGAAAAGGCGACGACAGCATTGACGGGAGATGATGCATTGAGGGGCCTCGGGACCTTAGGCAACTCTGACTCAGGGGGCCCCTGGGTTTGAGGTGCATGGGGAGGAGGTGGCACCATTGGGGGTGGAACAGGAGTTGGTACCTCTTTGCCTCTGTAGGGGCACCTCCTGTTCATATCCCGGGTTAAGTCGCGGTTTATCTCACCATACTCTACACAGTTCATAGAGCCGCCGGCTGAGGAGGTTCCTCCTCCTCCTGAGCCACTATCCAGCGTTGGACATGCTACTCCCCCGGTTATACCACCAACACTTACGCTTCCCGAGCTACTTCCTCCTCCTATGCTGTTCTTTCTCTTCTTGCTACCTCCATTGGTTCCTCCTCCTATTCCTCCTGCAATTCTGGCAGGTGAGGAGCAGCCTTGGTCAATAGGCCGCCTCATCAACATTACTCTGGGCAGCACCCCAAGGAAGACCGCCCTCACCCACTCCGGCATTGTGTGAGTCATGGGAGTGCGGTAGTGGACATTCAGCACAAAGACAGTGATGACGATACTGAGTGTTACAAAAATCATGGTGAAGAGAAGGTATTCGCCAATCAGAGGGATGACCAGTGATGTTGAGGGAATGGTCTCTGTGATAACCAGCAGGAACACAGTGAGGGAGAGCAGGACCGAGATGCACAGGGTGACCTTCTCTCCACAGTCCGATGGGAGGTAAAAGACCAGCACCGTGAGGAAGGAGATGAGGAGGCATGGGATGATGAGATTGATCGTGTAGAAGAGAGGCAGGCGGCGAATGTAGAAGGAGTAGGTGATGTCAGGGTATATTTCCTCACAGCAGTTATATTTGATGTCGTGCTTGTATCCTGGTGCATCAATGATCTCCCACTCCCCACTTTCCCAGAAGTCTTTCAAGTTCACCTGGAGATGTACAAATGAGAAAAGAATTAAAGACAATGCTTGTTTATATTAATATTGAAGGCAGGGTTCTAACAAGAAACATTTTTGCTTTTATTCAATGTCAACTAATAAAATTCTCTACCTAGAGCTCTAACACATCATATAAAAAATAATGTCAAAGTATCCCAAAAGAAGAAAATAACATGATAACTGAATGCATTAAAAAATTGGCAGACTGTATCTCTTCCCTGTGACCCCAGTCAGTCTCTCTAACCTTTGAGCCAATGAGAACCAAGTCGATTTTGGCCTTGTCATAGGTCCAAGAGCCAAACTTCATGGAGCAGTTCTGGTAATCAAAAGGGAAGTAGGTGATGTCCATGGGGCAGGAAGATTTGAATATAGCTGGAGGAACCCATGTGATCGTGCCATCAAACTTCAGCAGAGCTTTCGTCTTGTCTTCCACAAGGAAATCACCTACAGCACTGTGAAAGAGCGTTTGCATTTCATTCAAAAGGATTCAGAGCAAACACTGGTATCAAAAGTAAGTATGGAGAAGATTAAAGACAGCTGTCATAAAAACATGAGAAATAACTACATTATTCAATTGTGCAAATTTTGTAATCTCTTACATTTGTGTTCAGGCATTACATAGGTATGTTTAATAAAATTACCCAGTTAATCTCATTTTAAAAATAAATTATTTGGATTTAAATAGACCCTCATATAATGTTCACCACTTACAAAGAACACACATTTTCAGTTGAACAAGGATGTCAGGAAGACACACTCCACCCATTCAAAATACCATTTATGTACATCCTTTATTTTAAATGTATTGTACTATATTTATTGCACTGTAAACATTTAACTGTAAAAAATTTAAATATACTGCTCCACGTTTTGTACAAAATAAAGAAATTTCCACATTTAGCGAGTGTGTTTAAAATTCATTTCTGGCTTGCTAGCAAAAGAGAGGGCAGAGAATGACACTCAAACATATCAAGGGTTTTGTCAAAACATGCACATGAGATGAAAAAAAAGCAACCAGTTATATCTCAGAGAATAGCATGGGAATCTGTGCTTCTTGACCTTTGCGCATTAAAACTTACTTGTTATACAATACAATATCTGGCCTCCAAATCTTATTAGATGGGACTCGTATGAACTCAATTCCATCATATTCAACTGGGACCCATTTCAATTTGTAGTCATTCCAAACCTAAAAGACGGGGAGAGTAGAAATACTCATCTTTAATATGATCATGCAAATCATGAAGCACAATTCATCAAGGAATACACATAGGTTTCTCTTACATGTCTCAACCACAGGTTGGTTTCCATAATTTGATTCACCTCATCCTGGAAAAAAAAAAGTAAATAAGTTTGGTTTACAGATAAAGTATATTCTCTTTCAAAACATGTGATCTATAATTAAGGTTAGGTATTTGATATAACAGTTCTGTATTCGTACCACTTTGACAAGCTGTGAGATGGACACCTCAAACTCAACAGTGACTGGATCAGATACATTCTCTACTGGTCGGATGAACTGGTTGTACCTTCGGAATAACCTTCGAAATAATCTGTCCTCTGCCTTAGATGAAAAACAGCCTAAAGAAACAGAAAAAGAGGAAGAGGATGAAGATTGAAGAGGATTAGCAGACTGAGAAATGATTGCTGCCACTTTACACTGGCTGTGTAAAAATGTAGTTTTGTGGGACGTCCGCAATGATATCTGCTCTTAAATTAAACTTGACTTCAATATTTATAAAAGGTCATTCAAAAGGGCTTAACGTCAAAATCTGCTGGGAAAGTTATTACACTGGAGATTAAAGATGGATTTTTGTTCACACCGAGGTTAAAGTTCATCACTGAATGAGAAAGCAAGAAACTTAGAGAGAAGCAGAGTAAAAACAGAACAAACAAAATGCAATTAAAGGTTTGTAAAATTTTAAGAATTTTCTGTATTTCTTCTTTTAAAGGAGCTATATCATGAAAAATTTACTTTTATGAGCTTTTAACCATGTTAGTGTGTTATTTACTCATAAAAA
>JBBBVU010000007.1:20375064-20403569 GCA_037177055.1 Atherinosoma microstoma
TGGGTGCTAAAATAGCATATAATTGCCTAAAGCTGACTTTGACAGGCTTGGAAAAGCATGATATAGCTCCTTTAAATCTCACAAAAGGGGATAAAGTGAACCCATTTTAACAAATGGAACATAAACATTACACTTTACGCTCTTGTAGGAAATTATAAAAGTGGGCAAAATTTATTTTATACATTGGGCCCCCCCTTTGTGCAGCAATACCCGCAACTGACATTTCCAGTAACTTTTGGTCAGTTAAACACATCCCTGAAGGAGAATTATAGCTCATTACTTCAATGTAAGACTCATGTTTAACTAATTCCTAAAATTATTAAATTATGAAGATATATGTGTGCTTATTATGAAAGTTTTTTTGTCTAAGTTTATCTTTGACCATCACACGCCCAAATTCTATTTAGCTATATTACACCTCAGATATGGAGATTAATATGCAAATGTCTGTCTGCATGTATACAGAGTAGTAGAGATTTTGAATTAGAGAGGAAGTAACATTTGGACCGTTTAATCATTAGCTGTTTTGCCCTCTGATTGTCAAGAAGAGAATTTTTTAAATGTTTCATCATTGAAGATGCAAATTTAGCACAATTCCAGAGACTGATTTAGAGTGAATAAACTAGATTGTCTAGAATAGTCAGAGGGTGGTGATTTAGTGGTTACTAACTGGAAAAAACTAAAAGAAGAAATAAACAAAGAAGTCTTTCATTTGCTATACAACAAAAAAAGACATTTTCTATAGTTAAGCAAACTGTAATTATCCTTTACTGTAAGTTTTCACCATGTTTCTTTGATATGGAAACAGCTAAAAAGATTTATGTGATTAGTTATGAGTTTAAATGATAATTTTTGGTTCCTAAGAACTACTTCAGCAAAGGTGTTTCCAGAACAGGAAAAACCACTATACAAGGAAACCTAAAACAGAAATTTAGACATTTACTCCTTCAAGTTTTTTATTTTATTTTCATCAGTCTTTCTTAGCTTGAGGTGTGTTAGAAAGATTTTAACAGCATTTTTATCTGATGAAGCCAAAGCCTAGAGCTTCTCTGTAATCTCCCAAAAAAAAGAAACATGTGTTGATGTGTCTGTAGAGGTGTGCGTGCAAGGCTGAACTGAAGGTCAGATTTAGGAAAACAGCCACTGGTAATATTGGTTCTTGGCATGGCACGTAAACCCATGCCTGTCCAAGCAGAAAATGTTGCCCCACTTGAGACAGCACACACTCACGCCACCAGAACACCCCTTAGGAACACCACAGGCAAGACAAGTGTCTAGTAGCTACAATGAACTTGATATGATAAAGACACTACATTTTAATTTGCCCATGATCAAATACAAATAACCCTAATCAATCCTTTGTTTGTTTGTTTTTTCAACCATGTCTCCTGTTACCTTTTCCTTTAGTTAAGTAAACACAGGACACCAGAGGTTGGCTTTTTCTTTGCCCTTGGACTACAACTGACCGAACAATGACTGAGGCAAATAGGAACAAATGCTTTGGAAAGCTTAGTCCGACTCCATCCATCACAGCTTTCAAGTCAGAGAGTGATGCACATATTATTCAACACAGCACGAAGCCATCATACTGGCACTTAGCGAACTGCTGCATGAACCATTTCAGAGATGGGGGTGAATATATTTCACCAAAAGGGCAACTGGGGCACAATCTATATACTCTTAAAAAACTACATTCTCTGAAAAGGTTTGTTTCCTTGACAACAACTAAATAAAACATGGATATTTAATGGGAAATTTTCCATCCAGGTCAGTTAACTCTACATTCCAAAAAATCTTGGAAAACTGGTTGAAAGCTGTGCTTTGGCTTTTTTTTTCCCCATCTGTGGGCTTTACTTTACTCTTCATTTATTGTTTGTGTCGTATCTTCAGTTCTTAACATTCAATGGTAAAAATTAAAAAATACGTAACAGAAAAATTGAGTGACAGTAAAGCCTAGGGTTTATGTGATGGAGAATTTAGTGTGTGCCAGGTGTTACTGTTGCACTAACCTTTAAAGACTAACGGGACGTCTGTGCTCCAGACAGAACTGCCAGCGTGCACAAAGTCAGGAACGATGGCGATCCCATTGGTCTTAAAGGGTTCATATGGTTTTCTGTTTTTACAAACCTGAACCAGTTTAACACGTGATTTACGATGAGATTGTACCTCAAAGATCTGCAGCCGTTGGAAATTGTAGTGTTAGGGAATTGAATTGCCACTTGAGTATTTTTGAGTCAGTTTGGTATGTGGTAGTTCATGTAAAGCACTTTTAAGTTGTCTTGTACATAAAATGTGCTATAAAAAATAAACATGCCTTGTCTTGCGTTGCCTAGTAGTGTCAACTGGGTTTGCTTCATGTTGCCTACTAATGTGAGCTCTTAGGCTATTTGTCATATGCTCTATCATAGGGTAATAATGTGCTTTATGACTGAGCACTTTATTACCTTTATTACCTTACTTTATTACCTGTAACTTTATTACCTTAAAAATATGTGTTTCTGACTCGTTTTGATGGCACACTGACATTCACCATGTACATTTCTACAGCCATTGTTGACCAGCAGCGTCCCACGGCTGAGAAATTTTCATTACATAGCCTTCTACAGTTTGTAAAGCAAATTGACACCTACTGTGTGCTCATTTTAAGATGTGGTGCGCCGATGGAGCGAGTGATGCATCTGATGAAATGAAACCTCCAGTTGAGTCTGATTGTTGGTCAATTAAGTCAGTGATGTTATTAACCAGTTATTAACCGATCAGGTTATAAACCTAATTTCCTAATATAAATGATCATTATAGTAAAAATACACAGTTGTAGTAAATTTTAATTATTAAAGACCACATTTAACAGGTGGATCGGGGAGTGGCTCAGGTGACTTGGACATTTATGGAGTGATTTTCTTGAAGTTGAGGGAATGGATCGGGTGACGTTGCTTTAATCCGCACCTGTGTGCAGTCTATTGCAGTGATGGTTTTAGAAAGCTCACCAATAGAATTAAACCCCATCTTGACTGCAACTTGTTCTTTAATGAATGAATGACTGAAAAATACTTTATTTTTCTCCAGAGGAAAATCATAAGGACACGATCTGCAACATTGCTATTTATTTTGAAATAATAAAATGTTCTTTGAATTACCAAACGTTATTTTAAAAATCTGACTAAATTATTACTGTAATTTCATTGTTGTATTTAATGAACAGAACTACAGAGAACAACACAAAAGGGGAATTTGTTCAAACATGTCAGCACTCAAATGTTCATAACAGTACTCCTCAGTGTTCAAGGATTTTCGTGAATGCCACAATCTTCGTAAAAAGTTGACAAGTAGGAATTCAGAACAAATTTGTTCATAAGAATGTTTGGTGAATGAGGCCCATTGTGAGTATGAGCACAAATTCATGGTGGAGAAGGGAGCTGTTGTACTGCATGCTTGTGGTATTTTGAACAATGCATGCCCATGATATGTCATTAAAACCTAAGAAAATTGTGTCAACTTGTGAAAAAAAGCCACATCTCTTCTTAGGAAACATCTGCCACCAATCACTTTTGTTGGGATTTGTTTGTTTTTGGCTGGTTTGTGAAATTAGCAATAGAAATAGTCACAATTCTTTGAAGTTTTTTTCTCAGCAGATTTTGCTGCCTATCCAAAAGGTGTTAGCTTTTCATATGACTGATACACCTTATATGTCAGAAGATCCCACTACATTCACCACAGATAAAAAATTGCTTTCAGCGGGGAAAATATAAATAAAAGCTTGAACATTATTTTGTAGCAACTATATGTCAAAACAAAAGGGCTATATTTACCATCTATACAGTAATGTCATAAAGCTGTCTTCCATTTATTACCATTGAGAGTACACTTCTCACGTCTCTGCTCACAGTCTGTCTGAACTCTCACCTTGGGAGTCAAGTTCATTTGTTCATGTTTGCTAAATCTATTTCATCTTGCAAAGGCCAGAAAGTTGGTTTATTGGAAGTACTACATGAATCTGAAACATGTTTTATAATGTTGGATTCTAATAACAATACTAGAGAAAGGCTGTACAACAGGTTTTGTTTCACTTTACGTGGAAGCAACACAGCTCAGGGATAGACTTATGTTTGAGTCACTAAGGCAACACTTGTGTAATGGGAACATCTGGTGCATGTTAAATTAATCCAGACACACAACCCCAGACATAATTTAGTCCCATATGAAGGTCAGAATAAAATCACAAACAGCATTGTACAGATAAACAAAATGAGCAATTACTTAATCTGTCCCCATAATTTATACATAACACTGAATATAATCATTTCCTTCAGCTCATGGTGATGTGGGGGTCTCGTGTAATTGCAAATTTTTATGTATATCAGTGAAAGCAAAATAAAAACCATTCGTGTTCACCATCACAAAATAAACATTTAGCCCCTATATTGTTCATTCTCTCTGAAGTTTTCAACTGCTTTGCTTTCAGCAGATTGACAAGCTTGATCTCAACCAGTTTGAATTTAATGAAAATTACAAAGCAAAAGAAAATAGAATCGACTGTACCTCCGGTGCTCAGTGGGTATGAAGTCCCAAGAAGTGTTTCCAGTTCATGGGCCAGGCCAAACTCCATCTTAAAACTTAATGAAAAGGCCTTTCTCCAGAGACACTTGTATAATTTCATGCTCTTGGTACCTGCCTAAAACACAGCCTGCTGCTCACTGATTTGCTGCACTTCAGGAACCTTGTTTGAGCCTCTAATTGGGTGAGGGAAAACCAGGGCAATTATAATCAGTTAGTTAATTGGACCTTTTGTTCTTTGTCACAAAAAAAAGCCAATATTTTTTTCTCCTTCTCAGACCAATCCCTCCCCTAATTCCCTTAACTTGTTCTGCCTGTGAACATATCAAGTAGCCTTAGTTAGTAAGTAAGCTAATTATAACCTTTGCACTGTCTCACCTCAGAGGATTAAATACAGTTTTTTTCTGCTCACGCTCTGGTATCTAGAGTATGGATTTAATGTGAGGTGCAGCTCTAAATCTGAGTGTTCATGTGAAAGTTATTCTTCCGTGAGAAAATATTTTCTAACATTGATTTTTTTAACAGACATCAGTTTAAATCTCAGGGGGAAAAAAGGTGTGGCAAATATGATTGATCTGTCAAGGGAATTATAATTTGAGAACCAGGTTTCTCTGACACTGATTGTGGGTGTGTCTCAATCAGCGTATCAGCGCACTTTTGAGCACTACATTAATGTGGATAGTGCGCTTACACACAGATTTAAGCAAAAACCCAGTGCACTGAAAGTACCCGGATGCTGCCCTAAAAACGGCCAAAAATCTAGTGTAGAATGATGCACACTACTACTAAACAGACACCATATTGGCGACGTAGAGGAAGTGTTGGGGAAGGTGTTGGGGTGGGACTTATACCGACGTAGCACAGTCAGGACAATAAATATTAGCAGTTTTTAGCCGGTTTAGCAGACGTAAAAAGGTCATATGGGATACAAATGGTTAAAGTTTTATTTTGCGGACATTTATTTGGCAGATATTTTTGACGAGCTGGTTAGTCGTGGACAAATGACGTTTCGTAACTACCTGTAAGTGCAAAACGTCAGTGCTCCATTTGGGTCAACACTATCCACAAAAGTGTACACTAAAGAAGCAAGTGCGCTGTGCACACTACATTCCAGTGCGCACTACGTTTCAGTGCACTTACGTATTGAGACACAGCCTGTGTTTACATTTTAGCTTTTAATTTACATTAACAACAGAAGTAATACTAACAGCTCAATGTGGGTGTGTGTAGGCAAATTCAATTAGCTATGTTAACATAAAAGTTTATAATTAGTGTGGTTGTACGAATAAATCCGGACTTTTGAAATGTAAACATGTTAGTACATGTGAAATCATACTACTGTAAATTCAATTGTTAACATGCTGTGCATGCTGTACAATTTCCATCCAGGGCTTTGACTCGGACATCGCAGAGGAAGAACATTGACGAAGAAGAATCCAATAACAGAAAATAATCTAGATGAATACCATGGATCTCATTTGTAAGAGAAGTAAACCATACAAAATGTACAGAGCAGTAAAGCTGTCTAATTCACCACTTGACATACAGAGTACCAATTAGCTGCCAACTAAACAGTATGTCAGTTGTTTTAGTCTCTGACATTATGTATCTCTGTAACTTTATCTATAGAGCACTTTAAGGCAACCAAAGCTGAATAAAGTCCTGTACACAAGTACAGCCCAACTAACAAAAATGGGATACCACTATATCACAGCATATGTACTTGTCGTTCTTCAGTAAATAAAATTTATTCCCTTGGTTTATGCTGTAACTGTAGTTCAACTTCATTTAATTTAACCTTTATTTAACCAGGAAGTCCTCTGAGATTCTACTCTTTTTCTAGGGAGACCTTGTCCAGAAGGCGCACTATAGCAGTCAACACATAAAACACACTACACAATAAAACTGTTAAACTGTTTAATAAAAGTATAAAATAGATGCAAAACACATAGAATTGTCTTGATTGTAGCATTTGCAGACTTCAGTTAAATTAGTCTTTAATAAAGCAGGAAATTTACCAAAACTTGACTTAAATGTTTACAATATACTGACTGTTGCTTTTCAGTTAAATGTTGAAGACATTGTTCTTATTGCCAAACCTACAACGCTCAAAGCTGAGGGTTTACAGGTTTAATGCCTGCCATCTTCAGTATTATACGAAGTGCTAATTGGTACTAAACTCACCAACATCAGCACCAGAATCTTCCGTTTTATAAGCTTGTCTGTTTATGCCTTCAGAGGAACAGCGTTAATCACTTTGGTCAAGAATGCCTTCGTCTCTGATTATAAAATTCTAACAAAATCCGGCTGACAGTCGGGTTTTATTCTACAAAATGGATGTCTTATGGTTTTTTCCCTCCCCTTTCTTGTGAGTACTGTCAAAGTGACGGACTTGTACTGATGCAGATGAAGGCGAGGCAAGCAGTTATGCATTTCCCCCTTAAAAAGCCACAATGACTGGGAATTAGCAAGGCTAACAGTGAGTGTCTTTTTTTTTCGTGGCTACAGGAGCCTAAAGCTGCAGAAAGACCCATGGCCTGTGGGAGGCTCTTTGATCAGGCATGCGCTTAACAGGATGAGCCTGGGAGCTAGCGGTGGACACTGAAGGAACTAATTACCCTCTGAAAATACACCACTGACAGTGTGTGAGTGCATCGAGAAGAGATACAAAGAGAGGGAGGCAGTGGAGAGAGGAGATAGGAAGAGAAAATTGACAGCAAGAACAAGCAGAGAAAAGCTAAATAGCGTGTCCCTGCTCTCCAGGGTTTTTAGTGGCCTGACTTTGACACACTGAATGATGCACAAGAGGATCCACAGTGATTATTTTGGATGTTCTGACCATCCCATTAAGCATAGTGTTTAACCTAAAGTATGTGTGTCATCATGCATGGGAGCTCACCATCCATGTAGATGTATGTGGACATGTGTGCATGTGTTTCTTTTTAGTTGCTCATGCATGTGTTTTAAAGTCATATTCTCTACAAATTTAAGATAACAAATTTTACCACTGGTAAAATGTGCCAATGGTTTGTTTAATAGAACCAATCCAATAATATCTATAATTTTGAACAATAAAAGACGAAAAAACATCATGAGTCATGTCTTTCAAGCAGGTATTAAAGACTATATTTACCTTCTGTCCTTTTGAAATCTTTCAGAAAATTTACAAATTGGCATGTAGTAATGTAACAAACATGTTGTGAAAGAATATATTTTATCACAAACAATGAGCTTTTCTTAATTTAAGACAAGTAGTTTTTGAGTCTAAACCTGACCAAAATGTGAGTGAAGATTAAACTGAAAACAAAAGGTTCAAGGCTGGTATTCTAATAAATTATGCAGATTAGTTGTCCTAGAACTAGTTCTGGGATTATGCTCACCATACTGATCAATGTATGAGCCGAATTAAATAGATCTAGTCAATACCACCATAATCATTTATACAGTACATCTGCTTCAGACAAGCTGGACTTCATACAGGCTTTTCTGCTTAAACAGGAGGTGTTGCCACTGAGAAAACTACATGTAAATGTTGAAGCACAATGTGCTTGCACAAACATAATCACATAATTTCAACTTTTCTGTTTTGCTTTGTAGCAGTTTTTGATGTATTTATAAGAACTGTAATAGTTTTACCTTTGGGGTTTTGATGGCTCTTACAGATGCCTGTAGACAATAACCATCTCACAAACACTATTTTTGTTTAATGCGCCACTTGATTCAAGCTGCAATGTGTAATGATACTTTCATGGCTTGTACAAGGTTCTGCAACTGGTCTAATTGGTGCTTCACGAACCAGGTCTTCATACTGTAGTGTTTTCCTGTCCCTCTGGGAAACAGACGTGAAATAATCTGAGCTGTGTGTTGTTCTTCAGTGTGTCTGTGCTGTTTTTGGTGCTTTGCACTGCTCTGCTATGGAACGAACAAAAGTCAAAGTGGCCAAAGATTTTCTTTGTGTTGGAGTGGAACTAATTGCAAAGATTATCCAGTGAAGTTTTTGCTATTGCTTTTCAACTATGCTTCTTTGCTTATTGGGTTGGGGGGGTTTTTCTCTAAAAAAAAAATATTTTTTTTTCTTACCTGATCTTTTGTTTGATGAGATCAGCTGTTATCAGCTCTTCTTGGCTCAGGCTAACTTTTGATCAATCAGCATTCAGCATACACTTAGCATCATCTCCAGGAGGAAGACTGCATGCAACTCTTTGTGTTGATCGAGCACCAAAAAGCCTTCACTCTGCAGCAATACTGTCACATCATGTCAGCAACACTGACTGAATCCGTACTCAAATATATTGAAAACATTTATGCCCCCAATCCACTGCAAATCAAGTCTTTTTTGGATAAAAAATAATAATAAATCTACCGTGTAAATCTGACACTCAACACAACCAACATTTTTTCCAATTTGATGCCACAGTAAGTCAAGACTGTCTTCCGTGGGAAAAGCTTTCTACTACACTTGATTTTTTACCATTAGGCTTGATTGTGACTGCAGTACATCCAATTTGAAAGTTTTCTTAAATACATTTTTCACAAGAATTTATTGATCTCTGATGTGTTTTGCAGGGATAATTTGCTCTCGTGCTAGTGTATGCTAGTGATAGGGTTGCAGGAAATTAGATTAATTCACACAGAGAACTGTGCCTCTGTCAAAGTGGAAACAGGTAGCTCTGGTCCATTCAGGGAAGACCTTTAAACCACAGCCAGAAGCACTGAGTAGCCAGAAAGCAATGAGATAATTGATACAAGAGGATCAAATAACTTGACAGCGGTAATTATTCTTTGAGGCGCTGTGGAGAACAGAGGCTGCAAGAGACTCTTAGAATATTTGTATATCTTATTCTCCTTCATAGTTACAAAAAGACACAAAAAACGATTGTATCATCCAACATTTGAACCAACACACAAAGACTCTTACATTCTCAAAACAAAGAGGTAAATTACCACAACCCACTCTAACACCCGAGCCACGAATGCACCGAAGTGAGTTAGTTGATGTATGCTAAGACTTTAAATCTAAGGCGCATTCACACCAGGATAGTCCGGGGGACTCGGATGATTGGGCAGGGAATTCCAAAAATTTTCACACAATAATTTGGTTTGGTTTGCTTCCACACTGCCCTTTATTCAACAAACCAAACCGTCTCGACCGTGTCATGCAGTTACAACAGCTGCTTGCTGGGGGGAGCTATTTCTCAAAATGTCTGACCAAGAAGAAAGAAGAATCAATTCTGCTTTTAAAGTTTAAATCAGTCAACATATGCAATGGGTTTCTTCCCATTAATCTTCTGGAAATATAAATTTCAAAGAAAAGTCCATCCATGCAGTAGAGGAGGGTGAACAGTGCTGGACCCACATCATATTTCTGTTTAATTAACCTGCAACCTAAGCAGTACATACTTCTCCAATGGGGATCTTCATAGTTCTACATGAACTTGTTATTTGTTACCCTTTCCTCTACCAAGCACCAGGAGCCTGTGGAAAAAGTGTGAAGGAATGACTGGTGACAGACTAAAATATAGGTAAACAACATGACAGTTGCTCACTAAATAATGCATATAAATAGTGAGGTGTACAGAAGGTCCATAGAGGTATAGCCCGAGAGAAGTTGACATTCTTGAGCTTCCCTTGCAATCTCATCAAGCAAATACGGACTGAAGGAACAGATTTATTCCAATCAGAAAGAAATTACCAGATTAGTGACACTACAAATTTATGAACAATTCTTTTCTTGAATGCACCAATTCAATAAACTACACTACAACATGCTAGTAAAGAGAACGTTAAATCATTTGAAGATTTATTTTTATAAAAATTTTGGAAAACTAATAAATAAGTAATACTAAATGAGACAATGGCCGATGTGCACTGCTGTGACCTGTAAAAGTTTGTTTTCTGTGTATGTATGTGTATGTGCATGTTTGTATATGTGTTCAGCGGCAGCCCTGCAGCTTTGGAAAAACACGTGACAGCAAAGAAAACAGCTCACAAGAGCAACAAAGGAAAGTCGATAAAAAAATAAAGAGTAGTTGAAAGGAAAAATGGAGCCAGAAACGTGAAAAAAAAGACCATCCACTGTGAGAGGCATCTTGATCCACTTAATCTGTATCTTTCTATTTCTAACCTTATATCCTTCCATCCTGGTGTGTGAATCAGTCCATTGCTATCAGAGAAGACCTGGATATCCCAGAGGAATCAGGCAGCAGGGCTGTCTGGAGGAGAATGTGAGTTTGTGTACATACGATGGTTTGAGCCAATCCATAAGAGGGCTGAATAAGGCATCTGCCTGTGGTGGTTATACAGCATGTGGAGTTTGGTTGCAATAATCACATGACAATCGTGTTAAGAGGATCCTAAAGCTGCATCACGGTCCTTAAGCCACACACTATTGCACACATACACACTGGCTGCCTGTCAGACTTTTAATGCAACTACACCGCTTCTGGGAGTGAAATCAGAGTGCTGCTCTGTAGTTCCAAGTGAAGCTCAGATATGCATTTAAAAGTCTGCGGAGTAAACATGCTTGATGATGCTGCGATGCAAGCAGGCAACTCCATACAAGTAGACTTAGATAAGACTAACAGTAGCTTGATCTGAACTATTTCCACAGCTGCTATAAAAAATAATTGTTTGGTTTTTGCCTGATTGTAATTTAACTGATTCAAAACATTCACTCTTGTTGCTATTTCAAAATTGTAGGAAACCTGCATTTGTTGCTTTCTTGATCAGAACTAGTTTGAAGGCAGACCCTCTTTAAACTGTCAACACAGGCACAGCCCATTTAAATGTGCGGTAAAGAGAGATAAGGGGTCAAGCCTGAAATATAATGAAGTTCAGATGAGCATAATGCAGGCATGGCTGGACTTCTCTCTCAGTTATTGTTTGATGCAGGGAAATGCATCGTGCAATTTTCCTCACTTCAACTATACAGTTTCCAACCTGAAGGAACCCATCCAGCCAACAACATGCGGACATGCCCCACAGTCTATCCCACAGGCTTTGATTTTATGAAGAAATGTCATATGTCCAACAAACAAACGCACACTACAAATATAATTTTCCTTACCTCCAAGCTACTTCAACCAGATTCTATTTTTTGAACAAAATACCCCCAATCCCATGGACTGTAGGATCAGCATTTCCTCTGATTTGAGGACAAATCACCAGATCCTGGATGGCAGGAGACAATACCTACTGGAGCCCACTAATCAGGCCCCATTGGGGGTGTCTGCTTCTGTCAATGTGTGTTTTTCTTATCTACATCCACAGTCCCTGTTCAAAATCCTACAAAAGCCCACACAGACAGATTGATGAAGGGAGAGGACCACAGACTGAGGAAAGAGAAAGGTGATAGAAAAATCCTCTCATTTAAATTTTTCCCTTTTCTCAGTAAAGTGCCAAGTTAAACACATCTAACTAGCTAGCAAACACTGAGCAGATTTCCTCTGGGTTGAATAAAGTCTGCTCTGCTGTAAGAGTGCTGTGTTGTGCTTTCAAGCCGCAGCTTTTGCTTGAAATTCCCTCAGTTCAAGGGCAAAGCAGCAAAGCTCTAGCAAATCTCTCCAGCTAAAGAGAATGACAGAGAGAGGTATAAAAGAGAGAACTGAGAAGTTCATCCCATGTGTCAAACGGGAACACATCCCTCCCTTTCCCTCAGCTATGAGTCTATGTCAGGTTACAGGATGTGTGAAAACGGCATCTTTCACATGATGACTAGAGCATGACAAAATAAAGACACTTAATGCTGTTCCCTAAGGGAGAGCTCCAGGAATCACGTGGAACAAACTCACTGCTGTACTCAAGGCTTTGAAATCATAAATATATACATCCCTTACTTAGATTTAACCTGCAGCTAATTCATTTAATCCTCCTAAATTTTTCTAATATGTATTTTTACACAGTGTACTGCTTGGCTCAAATATAATGCCAATGTAAGACTTAAATGTAACAGGCAATAGTTTTGTCAGCCTTCTTCATAATGCTCAATATTAAGTATCACATGTGGAAATATGTACCTATTTTTTTTTCAAAGCTCTTCTGTGGAGACTCAAGAGGTTCAAAAATTGTTAACACCGTCTTCTCTAACACCTTCTTTACCATCTTTCCTCTTCCTTGTTCCAGTCATTTCAGTAAAAGTGGACTTTGCTCAATTACTTTTGCTGTATATAGGGTACACACTTACAAAGGAGTAATATTTCAAATGGCCTGCAAATAAAACGAATTGAATTGATTAAACGATTAAGCTGAAATTATAAGACAATGAGTCAACTGCTCATGACAATACAAATTATACAAACCCAGGAGTTGTTTGCATCAAGACAAAAATCTTTGTTTTCTATTACTGTGTCCTGCTTTACCAGCTGGAGATTTGACTTATTTCACCAAGACAAAGCCAAAACGCTCTCAAGTCTCACTCACTGACCATGGTCACATGGAGAGTTGAATCAAGCTATGGCTGTAGCTCAACCTGACCATTTAATGTCACCATGCACCACCCTTGTCTCCTTGTTCCAGCTTCATGCACAGAAAGGTAATCGATTTACTGACCAAAAATATGGGCGACATCATGATGCAGCTGACGGCATGAAAAACTATCTGTATTTTATTTTAGCAAAGTAACCGTCTGGAATTGGTTTCACTTTAATGTGAGACAAAAAGTCTTATTGGGAGGCTTTTTTTAAATCTAAATTTCAGATATGTTCAGCTATTTGACAAATGAAACAGAAATATTGGGAATTTGGCTGCAAAAAGATACACTTGGGATTCACTGTTATATAAAAAGCCACAAAAGATAAAGAAATATGGGACTTTACAGCTTGTGCAGAACACCTCAGTCCCTTTCAGTCTAGTTGAGCATCAACATGCATAATTTAATCAAACACCAACCAGATTATCTGGGGGGGCAGGTCTGGTTTTTATAGTATCAGCTTGGTATGACCTTTTTCATACCAAGAAATCTACATATATTTTGAAATTCATCGTCATTTTAAAGTTCGTTTTTTATAGTGTCATATAAAAGTACTGTATACAAGTGCAAGACAAAATAATTCTCATGTCATGCATCCATTTTTTTTTTCACAAAATGAGAAAAGAAAATCTCAACTGTTAACACGCCCAAACAGTGGACTGTTATTTTGTCAGATGACACTATGGTTATTTTTTAAAAAACATTGAACTTAATGGTCAAAAGAGAATCTTGTGACAGTTAATTTTTTCTGAAAATAATGGATGGGCTTCTGCGCCATAATATTACAGAAAACTGTGCTCTACAGGGGAGCAAAAGATTTTTTTGACAGAGCTAAGCTCCAAAGCAATCTGACAAGGCAATTAATGATGACAACTGCCAACAAAAGGATGGAAATTGTTCAGCATCCTGAAGGAGATCACAGACCTTTGCCAAGAGCCAAATAAGACTGGATCCAAGCCAGTAAAAAGGCACACTGAGGTCCTGTGAGTCCCACAGGTGGCAAAGCTTCTGAGGTGCACACTTTCTGCCTAAAAATGCATAACTCTGAACCTGTCATATGATTCATCACTTGTAACTACAGAGAGTAAATCGTTATATACATCTGATTATGAATTTATTGCTATAGTTAATACAGTCAAAGAAAGCCAAGCAAAGGTAGCCATTTTGTATCTTGTACACTTTGCTAACAGTAGCTCGAACTTCTCTTAAATATGTGAGTTGTAAAAGAACCCTGTAATTAAAGATTTTTGCTTATCAAGTTTTAAACAAACATTACTGCAATCCTGCTGCCACATAGAGAAAGCAGAAACAACAAAGTCAAAAACCTTGCAATATAATTTAGGAATATTGTCAACTTACTTTTTCCATATGCATAAAAACTCATATCAAATACAATCTTATGATTCAGTTATGTTATTTTTGAACCACCGAGAATTTGCAAACATTGAATATGTATGTTTGATACAGTCTCATACCAACCCTGGTTTTGCCCCCTGAAGGCACAACCTGTCATATCTAATTATCTTTTGAGCTGTTTTTAAGTTAATATGTATTTATACTTCATACTTCCTGCTTGAACAAACAACCAATGGCGCTGGGGGTTTCTTTGAAAGGGAGGAGTCCTCTTCAAAAACTGACTGCCAAG
The DNA here is from genome assembly GCA_037177055.1 of Atherinosoma microstoma. NCBI lineage: Eukaryota > Metazoa > Chordata > Actinopteri > Atheriniformes > Atherinidae > Atherinosoma > Atherinosoma microstoma. The sequence goes on from JBBBVU010000007.1 coordinate 20,389,731, forward strand.
CAGAACAAGAAGTATCTTCCCAGATCTAAGCTTTCCAGATATCCACTGGCTAAAGGAGCTAAGTCGGCATACATCAGCCGATGGTTTCCAGATTGGCATAACAGTTTCAGTTACCTCTTGACAAAAATAAAACAACAAAACAGAAACGTCCCAGCAAATATAGTTTTTATCTTGTTCGTAGAAACACAGGAAAGTTTCTCAACTTTGCCTGAAAGCTCTCCGTATTTGTAGGGAAGTATAGAAACTTTATCATCACACACACACACACACCCCATACCCCACCCCTGTCTACGTCTGTGGAAGAGGTGGAGATGAAATTCAGAATTGAAATAGCAGCTCAGTTACAAAGTTTTGCTTTACCCTTTGTTTTACTTTGTGTCCCCAGGGAACCACACGAGGACCCCATCTACCACAAAGCACACAGGACTATGGAAGCTTTATAAGAATCAAAGACCGTACGACATAGAGTAGGATGTGTGGAGGTGATTTTAGAGATATAAAAAAGAAAAAAAAAGGATCACACAAAGTGCAAAACAAAATACGGATAAGCTGACATTTTAGTTAAGCTGTGATGTAAACTGTGAGGGCAATTGGAGTTTCTTTAAGATTTCCTTTAGGAAAAGAGTCACCTGTAAATAAATTACACTTTGCATTAATTAGCACTGGCCTCCATTAGATGTTACTCATGAGTAGACGAGAAGGCCTACCTAAAGCTCCAGGAAATTATTGTGATCAGCTGTTTCCTACTCTGACCCCTGACCTCTCGCCTCTACACCAGCATCTGAAGAATTAAACCAAAATTGTCATTTGTTGAGCTGTCATTCACGTGTTGGCTCTCTTTTACACAGTTAAATGCTTCACTGTAGCTCCACCAACTGTTTCAACTTCAATGCCACATGCAGCCTTCCGGATATAGGCTATATTCTGAGAAAACTTACATGTCTGAATATCAGGTTTATATTATTGCTGAGTCTCAGACCCCACAGGGGCTACCCCTCTAAAGGAAAACAATGACAAAACAATAACAAGTAAGAAGGGCATGGCTATAGATTTCACGCACGTGGGGTTTGCTATTAGTTGTGCACAAAAATCTAGAGTAGAAAATCATATCTCTGTGGATGAATAATAATAAAATGTCCCTTTTTTTATTGCGTGATGTTCGCTCCGGCACTCCCAGAATAACTTGACACGAATGTCTGGTATTGCACTAATTACAGCTATTTGTCGCCATCAAAACAAGTCAATAAACAAACACAACACAACTCAACTGATTAGTTAAAGTAAAGTAATTGGTTTCTATAAGGAATCATCCAGACTGCTTTTATCGAGCCTGTCTCCAGACTTGGAATAGCCTACATGTAGTTTGTTTGTACAGCTGTCAAAATATTTACTATAATTTGACATTTAAATCGATTGGCAAAACATGTCATGGCATGCAATTTAAACAGGTAAAGTGAAAATGTGATCAAAGTAAAGCGTAAATTTGTACTTTTGTGCGTTTCGATCCATAGCGCGTGTCTTACCTTGCGCTGCCAGGAGCATCAGCATGAGAACAGTCAGTTTCCCGGAGAAATTCATCTATACATCGGCGACTGGCGATGCTTTTTTGTTGATAAACGGGTTATGCAGAACAGCGGATAATGGCCAGTAACTTGCAGCAGACGTCTATGAAGCCTTGTGATTAGAGCAATATTTTCCTTTGCGCTCCCGAGCGTGGAGAGGTGGGTGCGCTCTGCCGACATGGACAACTTCAGGACGTTCCGCCTCCCCTCTCCTCTCCCACCCACCTCTCTTCCTGCTTGCCACGCACCCTCCCACTCACCCAAGGGCCAAACCAAGGGACCTGACTCACAGTGAGTCAGAGTGGATAAGTTTGGAATGATAAAGATATTTTTCTTAAGGCTCTAGTTCTCCGTCCCACTGCAGAAATATTCATGGGAAGCGTCCATCTCAAAACGGTTCTAGATGGTGCAAATATGCGTACTTTTGTCATCAGTTCTCTGAAAAAGAAGGCAATAAACGTATTTCCACATCTGCTCCACACCACAAACAGCTGCACCCACACCTGCACACACAATAGAATCTGTATTTTCAATACTGAGATGGAAATGACCCATTTAGCCACTTAATTGATTTTGTAGGCATAACAATGCTCAGGCAGTTTGGAGCATTAGCTCTTCCATGAAAGAGCCTTGAGGGCTGCAGAGGTTGCCTATTTCAAATAATGGAAAACTATTGATACTTCAGCATTGCATGGGACTGCAGTAAAATATTCTGGAGCAGAAAGTCCGGAGTATTTCCTGACTCATCTTTAAAGGGAATTTACAGAGCTGAAAGAGGAAAACTTCAGAGTCAACTTTTACAGATATTTTTTAACATGTAGGCCTATTGTGAATAAGTGTGTATTCTCGCTTTTCATACTGTTTCAAGATTTGGTAATAAAATATTTCAAACTCATGTCTTGTGTCATTTTTACCCTATAATTGAAAACAACATCATTGCCACATCTGACCACATATCCAAATGAATCACCTGTAAAACACATGACAGACATGCACACTGTGTTAAGAAAAGTATGCACAGATACAAGCTTTTAGTTTATTCGTCGTTTAATATTTCATGAAACCATGTCCATCTGAATGCACTGAGAATGTGCATGTTTTGTTTTTGTTTTAAGCAGCATTAACTCTGCAATTATGATTCTAAACTGGTGCAATCGTACTGTTATCATGTACACACACACATAGTTTTGGGTCATGCTTTGGTGTTTGCACCTGGGGAGGAGAGGAAACCAACCTACTAACATGTTGGATGTGAGCAAGTCAGAAGCCAAGAGGTTAAAAACAAGTGGAACTGCTCAGCCCTCAATTTCAACCTCAATTAGTTTTGTCAGTGAGCAGTGAAGGCAACTGGGGGGCATTGTTGGGATTTGCAGGAGGAAATCTGTCACGATTAAATATCTTACAATACATGATGTAGCAAAGGAGAGGAAGAAAGCAAGGTACTTACAGGGAGGGGTGTGATGGGGAGAGGGGTGTAGGGAAAGTATGATCAGTGAAATTAAAGTGGCACAGACAGCTAGTACAGCACTCCGATCAGCTGAGCTGACCATGAACTGTTCTAAAGCAGGCATGAAGAGAAGAGAAGAGAAGAGAAGAGAAGAGAAGAGAAGAGAAGAGAAGAGAAGAGAAGAGAAGAGAAGAGAACAGAACAGAACAGAACAGAACAGACGAGAAGAGAAGAGAAGAGAACAGAAGAGAACAGAAGAGAACAGAAGAGAAGAGAACAGAAGAGAAGAGAAGAGGTTTTTGCAGTGTGACAGACTCTGTAAATCTGTTTACAGAAATTTATTTTTTTGAATTAGCGAGGAGAGAAAAGCTGAGGAGGAGTCTCCACCCACCGGCCTGGAGTGGGGAGAAACAGAGGAGCTTTCTTTTTCTTTTATTAATGCCCTCTTGTTGTTCTGCCATCTTTTTTTTACAGATCTATACTTTTCTCTGTTTTGTAGTATTTTCTGTCTTTTCCAGATCTTCATCAACAGCTTAAAACAGTGAGTACATTCCCAGTGTGATGCTGCATGCATGAGGGTTATAGGCATTTACTTGCCGTTTAAAAAAAAAGAAGAAAATAATTTTCCAGTGATGAAACTTCAAAGAAAAATCGTACATCTCTAACTCTCATTATTTATCGATGAATATTACCTGAAATCACAGGTTATTTCACATTTCAAAGGGTGTAACAATGAATGTGTGGTCATCAGTAAACAGCTTTAAATCTGATTTTGATGTGAAGCATTAAATTAAAAAAAGACACTGTAAACAGGTTATTTTTCTGCCTATGTGACCACAGAAGAATTTTCTTTTTTCTGTTTGTTTGTTAATCCTCCACTTGTCTAAAGACATGCATGTTAGGTTAATTGGTCACTCTAAAATTCTCCCTAGGAGTGAGTGTCTGCACGAATGGCTGTCTGTCTCTCTATGTTGGCCCTGCAATGGACTGGCTACCTGTCCAGGGTGTACCCTGCCTCTCGCCTGATAATTGCTGGGATTGCCAGCTCTCCACGACCCTGAACTGGATTAAGTGGTACAGAAAATGTATGAATGAATGAATGTTTGTTATCTTCTTTGCTTTAAGATTAGCTTCCATTAGATAAAGGTTTGATAAGTTTAGAAGGATTCTGTCTATATTCTTAATGCTCATATTTTTTGCAGTTATCATGAAATATTTCAGTCCGTCAGAGAGGATTTACAGACAATGATAACGCTTTTCTGTGAGCTGTCAAGTAGCATTTCAAACAGACGATAATCCTGATCCAGTTGTGCACCCTGCTATAAAACATTATGTATCCACTGAATCCATGAAGCATCTATTTCTGCAGAATATCACAGGCTTTGTCACTCTGCTTCAAGTCATATAAATTAAAAACAACATACACTGAATGCCTCTCACTCACAAAACGTAAGGATATATCCAATGATTTCAAGGGCGTTGTCTACGTGAAAGTACATTTGATTCTTGTCTGTTTCAGTTTTAGGTGAGTGTGGGGGAATGTAATTATAATTGTTTAATGCATATACAGCACGAGGCAGGTTGCTTGTTTAAATTCACTCACTTGGATCCAGCACAAACAGAGAATCAGATAAAAGAAAGGAATAAGATGCAGGGGGTTCAAGTGGGGAGAAATTTGCCTGCTTGTGTCAAAAACAGTTGGCTGGTGTTTGGGAGTAGCCCCAAGCTGAGATGACACTCCTGGACTATTTTCTCACTAAAAGAGAAGCAAACATGAAATATTCCTTTCAACTGTTTTTATCACTTGTGTTTTTTGTTTCTTTCTGAAAAAAAAAAAAAAAGCTGAATCCTGATGTCAACTTTCCATTGCTGCAGACTGCACACACCCAAAGAACTTTCTCTCACCTAGTGGCATGTCATCCATCAGCTGATTAAATGTGTGATGAGACTGACTGACATGTGTTTCATAATGTCAGGTCTGTTGATTTTGGATGCTTAAGCATGATATACAGTACAGCAGTCATTGCAGATATGATCAGAATACACAATAAAAATTTTCCTCTCACATAAACTATCATCAGAACACAGGATTATATCAGCTTCGATCTCAATAAACGGATAATCTTTCCCCATTAAGTTGTCCAGATTCTAATGAAATTGTCTATTTTGGTTGTCTATGATCAGTATCAAATAAATTATACATAACAACAGCAAAAAAAAAAGAATGGAAAAGAAAAGAAAAGAAAAAGAAGAACAATGTAATCATCTTGAGAAATAAAAAGCACTCTATGATTGCAACTCTCCAAGTGTAATGAAGTCCAGACAATTGCATTCAGCCAAAAGGACAAGGACAAGAGCAGTTAGAGTGTTTGTCAGACGGGACTGTCCTGCCTCATCCACATCAACTCTGCACACGTTTTCTTTCCTCTTGGCTGAATGCATCTCTATTTTTTGTTGTATGCCACCCTCATCTTAGCCTTTCATGTTTGCAAGTCTCTTTAGTTCAACCTTCCTTTTGTTTTCTTACTTTCCCTTCACCAGCTAATGTTTGCAGATTCTCTCATATTAGAATAAGATATAAGTAATGCATTTCTTCAGACCTTTTCATCGATGACTAGTCAAATGCAGGTTATTAACTGGCGCATGTTCGTAAATTCTGGTCCAGTGTTCTTGTGAATGTAACTTCACTTTTTTTGTGAAATGGATTATTAGGAGAATATAACGGAAAGCTCAACACAAAGGAGAGCTATTAAGGAGGGGGTTAAATTATCAAAAAGAGCACAAAAGGGTTTAGTTTCTATTTCTTGAACTGGTCATTTACTTGCTTCATTCCTTGTCAGTAACACCGATATGATGTTTACATATAAACAACCTGTAGTCCGATAATTGGGAAAGGCTGATCCTTAACTTACTTGAATTGCCAAGGACCTCTTTTTCACCCTGCACGGTAAAATTTTGATAACCAATCCAGTCCTCTCAGTTTTTAACATTTTTGGCTCACTGTTTTAGTTTATCAGCCTGAAGCTTAACTGTTTTGGTTTATTCTTACAGCTCTCTTCAGCGTCATTTGCCCAAGACGGGAGCCGTTTTCTGTTCTGATGAAGAAAAAGAAAAATTCCTTTACTTACATCATACATTTTAGAAACATTGGGAAACATTTTTACAAAAGAAAATGTATTTAAAATAAGCATGATGCAGCAAGAGTTTTTTGGGGGGTTTTTTATATTCAAAAGAAAATCTGGTTATGTGTGAAAAATGTTGTCATACAAGGATGTAAGTAACAAATCACTTTTTGATGATCTTTCCGGCTGTGTTGAAAAGGCCAGTCTGCACTTTAATGACAAGGAACTTTTATTTAAACTTTATGTCACTCAAGTTACTTTTAAATTTTTGACTTGATTTTACACCTATTTCTTTAATCCTTATTTGAGTTTGTTTTAGACTTGGTAATAGTACATTATGAGGCTTAATGATTTAGTACTATTTACTTCTTACTGTGTCAATAAAATACTGATTTGTGATACTTGATTTGTTTTCTGTCAAGTCATTCAATATTCCAGGACAGTACAATTGGTTTGTAGTCAGTACGGCATCATTGGACAGTTCATTAAAAAAAGAAGACTGTAGCCTGTTTTAATCCAAAGTATATTGACAAAAATTTCATAATCATTAAACATAAGAAATATATATTGTATATATTTTAAAAATTTGTAGGTTTACCTTTTAATCTAATCTAAAGAGTTTAGAATCTTCCCATAATTTCTGTTTTCCTTCTGCTCTATCTAATCTGCCGCTCTACTATCAACCCCCAATAACCCCTTTTTAAAAGCTTTCAGCATCCCCTTTCCTCCCACAGCTTGTCCGGATATACCAGTCATGTTACACTGTGTGACCCCACTCAGCCCTGCAGCATGCACGTCCTTAAATGCAGCTTCCCCCTTCATCACTGCTCAAGCTGCTCCTTCCTCCCCTCTCTTGTCCCATACCCATTGACACCACAGAGTTCTTGCTTCTTTCCCTTTCAGCCAATGTCCACTGCAAGCAGTCCACTTGGCCATGCTGTGGTCGGTTCCAGCCACTAGCAACTAATTAAATCCCTTCACTGCTGAAGTCACAGCTATCTGATTAAAGCCCTTTGCTGTTAATTAAACGGCTATCTCCCTGTGACATGTTTTTCCCACGGACTTTCTATTTCCCATGAATGCTCCATTCTACACTCTAATAAATTAACATAGAAGAATATCTTATATTGCATGAATTAAAACAATCTGCATGCAGCTCTATTCTGCTTTATATGTACTATTTCTACATTACTGTTTCTGTCCTTGTTTTAAATCAACACTGTCATTTACAGTTAAACATCTGCAGCCTGAGGGGTCGAAATGATCCACGCTAAGCCTTCTTATTATCTGGTCCACTCATGTTTGTGAAAAGATAAAATCCTCACAGCTGTCTATGTTTCTTCTTGCCATCACAGAGGATTTTTAATCATTTTGAAGTGTGTTTGGAACATTTGACTTAATAGCCCTTGCAATCCATCTGAAAGTCCTTAAGGGAAGTGTCCAAATGGACTATCTCATCCAGTTATTAATGTCTCTCTTATCAGAAATCTGGTGACATTTTTGGAACAAATTGTTGCTCAATGATCACACTGATAAAATTATACCCTTGTAAAATGTTGGCTCTATTTTTCTGGCCTTGAAAGTTATAAATTTGCATATGATTGAAGATTTTTAGACTTTGAGGATGTCTGCTGTTGCTGAGGGAAACACTTAACTCTGCAGTTTCTTCTTTGGCTACTAGCAAGCAGCTGCAGGCACTTGGATCTGTTAGCAGGTAACAGACTTGACGAGGTATTGCACCAGCAGGTACATTACAAAGTAACCCCAGAGCAGTGTTTAAATCTCTGTAAAGTCTTGGGATCTTGTCTCTGTGTCTGTCCCTCAACTTTGGCCAAAAGGCCCAGAGGAAAGGATTGATGGCAGTCTGACTCAACAGCATGGCAGCTACACATTCTGTAATGCACTAATGTAGTTCATAAATATCGACCCCAGAGCTGAAATGGCAGGTATAAATCCTAAAGGAATGTCCCGGGAAGAGAGATGGCGAGATGATGAGCAACAGCCAACAACAGGAAACGGCTCAAACTGCTGACACTCGTTCACCAAGGAGCAATAATAAGAGGAATACCACTATGATTACACCATATGAATAGGATAGAGCAGGTTTTAGCTGGTGTGTAATAGTGCACATTTGTATGATTTCCCATCAGTTGATTTCTACTGTCCTACATTTTATTGTATTCATTTAAAATTCTCACTTTAATCTGGTTCCATTTTCTTTTGCAGCTGAGAGTCAAAACACTACAAAACTGATTTCAAATCATGGACATATTTAAAACACTTTCCTTCTTTTAAAAGTCAGATGTGATCATGTAATAAAAACATATTTTGATTCCACTGAGTGCTTCTGTATGTAGCGTATGTTTTTACACAATCCATGTAGGCATATAATAGTATTTATGTCAGTATGTCTCACAAAGAAGATAAAATGCTTATTGATCTCTGACTACAGACTGAAATGGTCTTTAATGTCAGGTCTTCAGCCAATATAACAGACTGAAAAAGTCTCGTGTCCCTTGTTTATGACTAACCTTTATCATTTCTGTCATCCTCTATCACCCATCACATTCTCTCTCTCTCCTTCCACTCAGCCAGTTTCATCTCTCTGGTCACACTTCATGATCACATCTGGAGACAACACAGTAACGACAATTCTCTGCCTCACACGGTCCGTATTGGGCTTCTGAATAGAATGCATCCCTAAATGGGTCACAGACACAAACCTTTGGTGTTTTTAAGAGGCTATGTTGGGTGCTGATGCTATAGAATAAACCCAGAAAAATGCTGAGATATGCTGGAAACCTAAATATGGTGGCTTAGACAGGTTAGCCAAGACAGCATATTCCCAGGTCAGATAGCAACCTTGGCTGGTTTTAAGACAAGCTTAAAGATCATTTCATTTGACTTGTTTGACTCTTTTTCAGTTCAGCTTTGTTTACACTATATTTCTGAGCACTGCCAAGAAACGCATGAAATAAAAAAACACATGAAATCTGGATTATAGAAGTACTTTTAATATATTTTCCTCTCCTTTTCAATCACTGCCATCCTGAATACAATCTCATAAGAATTTGCAAAACGTTCATAAGAATATTTGAACGTTTGTATCCCCTTCTTTTTACTTGCTGACTTCTCTTTTACTCGCTATGTGATCAGATTGATAAGGAGTTATAAAAATAATATGGCTTGGCTTGAGCCAGATCCTGTAGACCCATTAGTTTGCCACATGTAAACAAACCCTCCCCATGTTAAAAAAAAAAACAAAAAACAAACATTGTTTAGGCACAGAAACTACTTTGAGAGGCTGGTTTTTGTGATATTAGAAAAAAACTGAATCCCTCTGCACAACTTAAATAATTTTTGCTTTGTGCCTGTTTCACACACACTCTGTCATGCATCCACTGTAGAGCGTGAACATTGGGACATTAAATCTTGGGAGACATAATAGGAAAAGACAGAAACATGAGAAGACATGTCAGAGTAACAAACACCTAAAAGGGCATGTTGTGTACATTGTGTTCTGTGGACCCTCTCAATGTGGCTCCAGAAACCAAACAGGCCAAATTTTCAAATGAAAGCAAATCAATGAGAGAAAATCCAAAAGAAACTGAAAAGATGCAAACACTGAAAGTGTGACAAGAGACAGGGGAAGCTGATCAAGGTGGGAATAGCTATTAAACTTATGTGAGATCACAGAGAGGGGAAAGACAAAATACACACACAATAAACAACTTTAAAGTAAAACAGGACTAAAATGTTCATGCCAGAGAATAATCTGGCTATACTCATCGTTTCTGCTGTTGAGGAGAAAACATTTTGGCTCATTTGTATTTACTGTTTGTCCTCCTGACAAATATTTATGTAATTTGTGGATTGTTAACAATTTATTCATCATATTTTTTATCAAAGTTCTCAACATGTAGTTTAAAGCCCTAATGTAATGGAAAGGATGGAGAATATCACTTATAATGAGCAATTAGTGGACAAGCTTGTACTACCAGTCCACATCCAGTCAAGAGTAGACGAGGTAGACCGGAGAAAGGAACAAAAACCAAAATACAAGAACAAAAGATAATAAACACAAAGGGATCACCAAGCACATGTGATTAAAAAAGACCACATATGCTCAAAATGAATTAAGTTTAAGTGTTTACAAAAATGTGTTTTGCTCTTCAGCCCACCAGAGCATCAGCACCATCCTTCAATCCTTCTTTCTTTCTCCACACTCTTTTAATGGAAATTGATGCAGATGCCAAGAATCTGATTTATGTGGCATACAAGGGAAAAGATGGGGCTACAAACATGAGCTATAATTACTGAACCCGATTCAGATTCAATGGCTGTCACAACATGTCATGAGATTATTTCACTGTGCTTGTGTGCGTATTTGTGCATATTCTTCAATGCTTGTTTAGACTAGTTTTTGTTCTAACAAATTGCTCTCTATCGTGAGGGGATTTAGCTGGTTCTCATAGCTTCAAGTAGCCGTGTTAGGGTCTACATTTGGTTTTAGTTCAAAGTTAGGGCCAAAAGTGGGGTTAAGAAAAGAAATGTTACAGGTTTTAGGACATAGGCATGTGTCCAGGGAATGAGTACAAGTAACAGAGAGATGGCTGATGTGTATTTTTTTGTGTAGATGAATATGAAGCACTGATATCTTAGCTAGAAGCAATAGCAGCTGCTGGCAGTGAAAACACTGCTTGCTGTATATTTTTGAGCGGCAAATATTAAAATGTCCATACAAACATGATCACATACTGTAGTCATAGATTTTAACTATTTCTTTTACTATTTTTCTCTCCAAGTAAATGTTAAAATTTGGACTATTACTAATAGAATAACAGTGAGTAAGCTTCAGACTAAAGCTTCAAGTTAGATCATGTGAAATATGATTATATGTGGCATGTTACCAACAAGCAAGCTTCATCTGATGCTTATTATGAGTCTTTTTTTTAGGCCTTTGCCATATTTCAAGAAACAGCTGAAGATGAAAAGAAGAGTGTGGGGGAAGCATCATAAAACAGACTTTCCAGTTTTATGATCGCCATTCATGAGTGGATTCAGTCATATGGCCTCGTTGCCATCTTAAGCTAACAGAAGGTGAGGCTGCAAGTCCTGAGGATATAAGACTGTCCAATGAATTTGTAGTCAGCTGACTAATTTTCAGCCCTGAACCAAGACAGCACACACACACATGGAAGCACATAAGTACATACACATGCCCCCCAGAAATTTCTGTACAAAATATCTTTAACATTTACACTTTATCATATTCTGTACGAAGTAATACGCTTACAAACCTGCTAATGTAACTACCCCAAATAAGGGTGATGATGGAACAATGAGTTGGGGTGAAGTACCTCAAAAAGAGACTGATAACATGATAGAAGTGTTTATGGTATCATTTTAAAGATTGTAGAGCTGAATGACCAAGTAATAAACATGCAATTCATCATGACTATTTGTTGCTCTCTTTTCCCTTTATTGATCAATTTGAGACATCAGATCTCATCACAGTTCCTTCTAGAAGGACAAAACTCAACAAGTGATGCAGTATGACCAGCCAGTGGGAGGAAAAAGAGAAGGCATGATTCAGTCCACCATCCACTGATAAAACAATAAAAAGAAAAAAATGATATATCCGCATTAGTACAGTAAACCTTTTCCTTGGGAAGTAAATGTGACAGAAGTGTGCGGTATGATGGTGACATGTTGTTCCCTTTATTACTGGATACAGATTCAAGTAAAGTCTCTTGGAAAAGATTTCAATGATCAAGCATATAATATGAAAGAACGTACTTCAAGTGACGATATAGGTTGTTTGTTCCAGGAAAGTGTGCATAAAATTAATTTCTCTATTAATGCTGCTGGTTTCCTTGGTGATGGATATGAGATGGACGGATGCAAACTGCTTCAACAATCATTCTACCTTACCTTCACAACAAGTACATTTAGTCGCAACAACTTTATGGTTGCTAAAGGGTTGTTTTTTGTTTGTTTGTCCTTTTTATTTTGTTTTTATGGTGGTAACATCTTTCCATTTAAAAACAAAGCTACTATCAAAGAAGACAATAGATTTTCCAATAAATCTGATCAGTCTATCAAGTCTGCACAGTGACTTGTGTGAGTGTAAAAACAATCTGGGCACAAATAATTCCAGCAGCCAGCTGTTCCATGTCGGCTCTCAACTTATTCTCAAAGTAAAATTATAAATCTATACTGTATATGTGCTATTGGCAAACGGAGTGATCTGTGTATTAAACAGATGGAATTCATCTTCTCTTTGGGGTTACATCGGCAATGTGAGACCTAGAACTTTTTTCCCTACATTAGGGCTTGATTATTCTTTGAGTTGATAAAAATAATTAATACTTTGTTATACTAGTGTTGGATCCAATTCAGTCCTGTTAGTGCCATTAGAACTTAATTTAGACCCAAAGACATAGGATGGCTACGTTAATCAGGTTCAGTTCCTAAAAAGTTGTTTTTTTAAAGAACAAAGAAAGAAAAGAAAAGAAATCCAATCCTGAGTTGTTGTTGAACAAGTAAACTTTTAAAAACAATAATATGAGTTAATATACTCTCAAATAAATATGCTTTTCTTTCAATACTGCTAAATTTGAGTCATTGAAGAACTATAACTATAACAAACCAGTAACAAGTATGTACTGTAATTTATTCTACATCAGGCATTTGGGACTACACTTTTACTGTCCCCCTTTCTTTCCCCTCAAATTAGGTTGGACTAACATCTGTTCTTAACTTAAAAAGAAACAAGCAAATCCCTGCACCTGATAGAAAAGCTGCAGAGGATGGCAGGTCATGTAGAGGTTGAGGAGAGCAGAACATCAAAGAAGAGCAGGTGTCAGAGGACAGCTCGAGTTTATCCTCATAACTTCCCAGTCAGGGTGCGGTGAGTGGTAGATGTGTGAGATTAATGTGTTAAACTGTTACCAAAGCTCTGTTTCTGGGAGAGGTAAAAGTTCATTTTTGAGTCATGTCAAAGCCAAAGTTCAGGATTCAGGTTTCAGTCATGCTCCACGTCATCAACAATGGGGGTGTTGTAACTCTGGAACAGAGGCTGCATGAAGAGGCCCATTGTACCGACCACACACACAAATACAAAGATCCACAGGAAGAGACGATCAATCACCATCGCCACATACTTCCAGTCTTCAATGATCTGCAGAGAGACAAAAGAAAAATGTTTCATCTTAAATTCTGCAAACCGTAATGCTTACAATCCTGATGAAGAACTGGTGATTATGATTCATATCCATTGCATATTCTGTAATCAATATATTCTTTATTTATTAGTTAATCAATTCATTTTTTTCAAAATTTATTTTAAAAATATTCAAATTTTGAATTTATTTATAAAGCATATTTCATGTACCAGAAAAGTCAAAGTGCTTAAAGTAAAACATTAAAAACATTACAACAAGGTGCAAAAGAAATATTGACTATTTCTGTTCCCTATCTAAATGGTATGAGCAGAAACCTGAAGAAACGCACAGGTCACCATGAGCACATCAACACTTACAGCAACGAAGGACAACAAACAACCACCACACCAAAGAAATTCATGAGTTTCATCATGATTTCGTGAACATATTTAAATCACCACCACATTTAAAGGAGTCATCACCTGGTATATTTGGTTATCCATTCTCCCTTAAACTTACTTTCAATCAATTCTTAACATTTA
>JBBBVU010000007.1:20403669-20420791 GCA_037177055.1 Atherinosoma microstoma
TTTGTTTATGCAGTGCTTTCCTGTTTTTGCAGCGCGTTTTTGTATATGCAGAGCGTTTGCACCTGTCGGCCACCGTAGTTACTTATCCCAAACAGTGCTCTAGCACCAATCAAACGAACATGGTACTGAAGTTTTACATTTCAGAGGGTTTCCACTTTACACACAGAGTTGTAGTAATAATCGTAAAAATAGTGGCACAAATATGTCGGCTGTAATGTATGTGGACCCACGGCAAGAAGATATTAATGATTGATTCTAAGAGAATAAAAACATAATAGTTATTTTAGCAAAGAAACCAGTTTTTAATGATATGATAATTTTTTCTGTCATTAACCTTTGATTTTGTTACACACTGCACACTTAAGCAATTAATTTGTTTCACTAAAGATGTTTCAGTCAGAAACACAAATGCCTCATCTCAGGTTAATGTTTGAAGGAGTCAAGGGATCAGTGGCGTGACCACTAGACTACATTTACAAAAACTTTTTTTTTTTATGCTGTCAGAGGTATTATACATATCTTTTTAGAGTAAAAAGAAAAAAATCATCTGATAGTGAAGACATTTTTACAAAGAAAGTTCTTTGAAAAAACAAGCCGGTGGTTAAATGCATGCAGACGCTTCTTCTAAACACTTACCCCCTCGTCATCATCCTCACTCTTCATCTTCTCTGCAATGTACCGCACTCCATCCACCGCGTCCTCCACATTAATGTTGTTCTTCAGTGTCATCCTCCTCCTGAACTCTGTGTTTTCTGACAAGTCACTGACCCTCCAGCCGTAACGTTTGGCTGACTCTTCATTGACATAGAAGGACGAGGAGGAATCTGCCACTCCGGCAGGACTGCCGGTGCCACCCTCTGCTCCACACAGCCTCTGGTCCGAATACTTATGCTTCTGGTGTTTTTTCCTAAATCTTTCACGAATATTGGAGCTACCAGGTCGCCGCATGAAGAGGAAAGAAGGGAGGCGGTACAGGAATACACGTTTAACCCAAGGTGGCATGGTGTGCGTACTAGGAGACCGATGGTGCACGTTGAGTACACAAACGCTTGTGACAATGGAGAAAGTGACCAGCACCATCGTAAACATTAGGTACTTCCCGATTAGAGGCACTGCTAAAGATGTGGGCGGCACTATCTTTGAGATAAGGAGCAAAAACACAGTCAGGGCCAGGAGTACAGAAATGCAAAGAGTCATCTTCTCACCACAGTCTGATGGGAGGTAGAACACCAGAATAGCCAACGATGTGATGAGGATGCAGGGAATGATCAGGTTTATAGTGTAGAACAGAGGTTTTCTCTTGATAATAAAGTCATAGGTAATATCCAGGTATCTGATATCGTTAGGGTCTTCATTCTTACGTCCAGGCAATGAAACAATATCCCACTCCCCACTGGGTTTGAAGTCATCACGTGAGGCATAATCACTGAGGAGAATTAGATCAATCTCTGTGTGATCATAGGTCCAAGAGCGAAACTTGAGGGTGCAGTTCTGCTGGTCGAAGGGGAAATCCCGGACTTCTATTTTGCAGGCCGACTTGTAGATTGCTGGTGGGAGCCAGGCTACTTCTCCATTGTTGGAGACTACAGCATTTGAGTAGAAGGAGACTTCATAGGTCCCATCAGCACTGAAGAAAATTAGGAGATCAAGAAAAAGGAAAAAGTCAAGCACTCTTCGAACTCAAAGATAGACATTCAAATATTCCAATTTATAAAACACATCAAATAGATTCACTGTTTAGAATCCACAAACCCTAAATCTATGTAGAAAACTGGACACAAAAGGTGTATAAATTTAGTTTACATGCATGGTAATCATCACAAAATTAAAGCATAAAACAACCACTATTATAGAACCTCATGAAAACAAAAAACAGATATTACACCATGTCATTATCAATTTAACAAAAATTAAGCTAAAATGCAAAAATACTGTGTGAAAAAACGAACTATCCCATGATTCAGCAGCTTGTTGAAATACTTTTAGCAGACATTACTTGAAATAATTGTTTCCTGAATGATGCAATCAGTCTCTCACACCATTGTGGAGGAATTTTGGCCCACTCTTCTTACAATTATTCATGTACCGTTACAGCATTTCATCTGGGTGAAACAGGCAACAGCAGAATTTAAAAGTGGTTCTGATCGGCTCAGGAGAAAAGCTTGACCTGAGATGCACAAATTTGGCAACAACTACCATGACACTTCAAATGTGCTGAGAGTGACTTCTTTTTTTTCTTCTTTACCTGTCCAAGGCTGCAGGTGATGTATTATAAATCAGTCTCCTATCAATTATAAAGTGGGCCAGGAATCACACTTAGTCTCTAATGCTTTGAGGGTGCTGCGTATACAGGGACTAATTAAAAATGCATTGGTTCTACCTGCTTACAGTGAATTTTGTTCTTGCAGACTTTGTCAGACTTGTCAACCTTAAGTCAAAAGGTAGTACTGATCATCTCAGATCACTTTCCTTCACCAGTTGTTTCACTTATCTGATGTCTCCTGATTAGAAATGTGTTTGTTAAAACACAAAAGCCCTGAAACCAGGAAATAGTTATGAGTTTATCAACTTCAACATAGATGTCCATTTCTGTTCTTTGACAGTTGAAAAAGCAAATAGACAAGCAAATCAGAGCAGTGGTCAAATCTAGCTTTTTCCAGCTAAGGCAGCTGGCAAAGGCTAAACACTTTCTTTTCAAAACAGGACTTCGAGACAGTAATTCACGCTTTTATTACATCATGGCTGGATTATTGTAATGCACTGTATTTTGGTGTCTCTCAGAAATCTTTGTCCCGTCTGCAGCTGGTGCAAAATGCTGCAGAACTTCTGCTGACGGGAACACGAAGGAGAGAGCACATGTTACCTGTTTTAGCCACACTGCACTGGTTGCCTGTTCTTTTTAGGGCTCATTTTAAAATCATTTTATTTGTTTTTAAGTCTTTAAATGACCCTGCCCCACCCTACCTCTCTGAGCTGCTACACACATATTCTCCCCCTCCCGGTCTTTCCGGTCAGCGGATCAGCTGCTCCTGGAGGTGCCGAGGACACGGAGGAAGGTCAGAGGGGACAGGGCCTTTTTCTGGGGCTAAACCAGAGCTGCGGAACATTTTGCCACTGCAGGTCAGAAAGGCTTCTCACTGTCCACTTTTAAATCCATTCTGAAGACCCACCTCTTTTCATTGCGTTTCACCCAGTATGAGTTGCTTTATTGTTTATATTGTTATGTTTTTATTGTTTTTACTGT
Organism: Atherinosoma microstoma; assembly: GCA_037177055.1. Lineage (NCBI taxonomy): Eukaryota > Metazoa > Chordata > Actinopteri > Atheriniformes > Atherinidae > Atherinosoma > Atherinosoma microstoma. Next base: position 20,406,914 of record JBBBVU010000007.1, read on the forward strand.
TTTATTGTGTTGACTTTTTAGTATTTCTTTTAGTCTGTTTCTATCTTTTTATCTGATATGTCTTTTAATGTTTTAATGTTTTCATTCTTTTATGTTCAGCACTTTGCTCAGTGGTTGCTGTTGTAAAGTGCTTTATAAATAAAGTTGGCTTGGCTTGTTTTTTGGTTTTTAATCTCAGTTTTTTGGGTGTTCTCTCAGTTTTTCTAAACACATCAGAGGCTTTTCTTATATGTTGGTCTTAACAGAAAGGTGTAAAGCTAAGCTCTTTAGCAGCTAGGAAATGTGACTGAAAATGTGTCCTCGCAGTAAATTGCTTTGACTTGAAGCAGTCTATCAATTCAAACAAAATTTAAGCCTTCTAAATCTATGTAACATGAAAAAAACTGTGGAGTTCTCATCCCTCATCACCTCTATTACTGTGGTGAATGTACTACAAATGACAGTGAGGCTCTCAGTGAAACTTCCCTGATAAAGAAAAAAGAATAAAGTACAGATGTGGCCTGATTTGAGTTTTTGGTTTTGTTTTGAGCATGAATAAAAAAACAAAATTTCTTTCAATTAATTTGACCAAAATTCTCTTTTTTTCTATAACTTACCATGACATTAATGACACAAAAATTGTTTAACCATGTTTTAATACACTGAAAATCATATTAGATGCGTAATTCTTACAAAAAAAAAACCTATTTGTAATATTTGCATGTCTGAAGCAGGGGTTCCCATCCTAACTATATTTTCATGGGGAAAATTAGAAGTAAATGTTACACAAGAAGCTAACAGATGGAAAAGAGTCCCAGGTGTTGACCTATATGGGTGACAGATGAGGTGAGGTCCAAAAGCCCTCATGTCTGTCAGCTAACACTTCCACAAAAAGGCAGAAGAGCTTTTTTCTCCTTCACTTATCTTATCATAGCCCTGAGATTGAGATTGTCACCTGCAGTCATTTCATACAGCTGCAAGATGATTTTTAGATGTATTCTAAATCAAAATGTGTTCATGTTAATATTTTGAAGTACTAATCAATATGCAAAACTGGACAACAATCCAACAACACCAAGCAGTAGTTTTGTGGGCACTTTTTAAGGATCGAAGATGTCCAGCATGTACTAAAACTCACCACAATCCAGATTCAAGTCTGCAGGAAACAAACTGTTAAGCCCTTAAATGTCAATCATAATCATGAGACTGAGTGCAAACACTACACCAGACAGTATAAAAAATTTTTTGAAATTGATTATCACAAAAGGTGGCAAGTAAGATAAAATAATAAAAAGAGATAAGAGGATAGGTCAGATAAAACCTTTAAGAGAATGGGGCTAGTGTAACTATTTCAATGAAGTTGTTCAACTTCTGTTCTTGCAATACACACATTCACACACACACACATTAACTCCATCTGTCAAAAAGTCATCATACTTGTTATAGAGGACGATGTCTGGCAGCCAGATGTGTTGTGATGGAAGTCGAATTTTCTTGATTCCCTCATATTCATCTGGATCCCACATTAATCTGTAATCATTCCATCCCTGATGTAAAAGTACAAGCATACACAGCACTTAAAGACACCAGTCATTGATTCCTTTTAAGCAAAGCTGAAAACGTATAAGAAAAACATACAAAATAGAATACATGAATTCAGTAAGCATATAAAAAAACATGCCAGATCATCCCTACAAACAACTGTTGACTCATCTGTCAAAAGGCATTATAAAAATGCAGTACACTAACGTTTTTGCCTAACATGCCTTGAGCTGGCCTCACCAGTGAACCGGCTGTACGTCTTTGCACATTTTTTCCACAAACTGCTGCACTGCCACAAACCTAAATATACTCTGTGCACATATGTGTGCACGTGTGGCAGTGACTAATCCAGCCCACACATTTGCATACTCATGCTTTTACAACATTAAAAAGAATGGTATGAACACAAACCTGTGTGAGCCAACAGTTGGTGGTCATGATCTGCTCCCTCTCATTCTGAAAAAAAGATTAAAAAGAAAAAAATGCTGAATTTAGAAAGTGACAGTTCTTGTCATTGCAAAAATGTATGTTCAGAAATCATTTTAAATTAGAATATGACGCAGCATTTGAATATGTGCTTACATGCTGTATATGTGTTTATTTGCTTTCTTACCACATTGATCAGCTGGGCCAAAGACACCTGGATGTAAACAGTGACCTGCTGGCTGTTGTTAATGGCTGGTCTGATCAGCTTGTTGTAACGCTCTGGTGACAACAGGTGACTCACTAGCCGCTCCTCCACCTCCGCACACAGGGCAGCTGCACACACATAAAATTAACACAAAGAAAAAGACAGAAAACAAAGCATGCAATGTTTTATGATCATGTCAATATCAAGACAGGATTCTATTTGCTTGTCATTTTAATATCTGTTGTAACCTCCTGTGATCCAATAATGTTAAGTGATGTAAATAGTGAGTTTAGAGGACTTAAAAGCCACTCAAGTCAGGCTTCAAGCTGTAATCATGGGTCAGAAGTACCGGGAATTTTAGATTATTATGATGTCTCAGACAGGTGTCAGCACAACACAATCCAAAAATAAAACCATTATGCTTTATACCAGATTCTGAGACCAAATTAATTCCACTTGAAGTTGAATATTTGGTTTGCATAATACAGCAGTATATCCCATACCTCATAATCTCATGTGAGCTACTCCAATTTATTCCATGTCATGATGCTAAAATATCTTTTGGCTATTATGTAATTTCATCCTGTTGATGTCTCGCCAAAAATGTCAGACTGCAGGCTTTAGAACAGTCTACTGAGCTGATGTTTCTGGCCAATGCTGGATCATTACAAGTGGAGTCAAAATGGGAAACAGTAAAAGACCCTGACCTTTAAATGCTCCGAAAAAAGAGACAACTTAAATTAATTGGTATCAATTGGTAACTAAATGAATTATGTTTATCCAAAAGGAGAAACTATAATTTTCAAGTTCACTAAATCCACAAAAGTGCACCGCAAACTCAAAAAACAAATCTGCACAACAAAACTGCATCTGGTGAAGCAATATGAAAATCTCATGTGGTGTAGTTATTATGTCATAATTAAGCATGCTGATTGTGTCCAGCTATAATGAGTGCACAATGAAAGTAATGTACTTAGTGACAGACCAATTCACATTGACATGCAAACACTTTATACCCCACCTACTTCCTGTGCATTTCTGTGCATGAAGTGTACCGTTCATATGACAATGATGGGTCAAATTTTTCAAAAAAGACAGACAACTCCACAGGGCAGATTTCACTCTACTCTGCACACTATAATCTATTACTGGGTCAGAGAGCTTTACTGACAGCAAGTTCTTTAAACAGTAACCCAGCCAGATTTCAATACATTTTACACAGTTTAAAAGCCCATAGAGCCACACATTTTAATTTGAAATAAATAAAATTCAACTTTAAAGATGTACTCTGTAACTTTCAAACCTTTAAACTCCACATTCCAGACTCATTTGAAGGCAAAGTGACATCTATTATGTGCATTTCTGCAGCATCCCAAGGCTGAGAAACTGCACTATGAAACTTTTTCTTCCGGGATGTCACGTGACATTGCCTCTGAGTTTCACTTTATGCTCTGTGTCACAAGCTAGCAAGCAAATGTAAACACACCAGCCATTTTGAACGAGCACCGTGGCGGATTCAGCAAAGATATGCAAGAACACATTATCAGAGGAAGAGAGGAAAAGAAAGACAGAAAGGGATAGAGCAAGAGATAAGACAAGAGTCAATATAAGACCGTCTTTCACTGGATGGAGAGAGCTCATAGGACAGGTAGGATGCAAAATGGATGCCATCGGTAGGGGGCGCGTCAATGAGAAAATGGCAAAAGTTCTGTAGAACGTCAACAGTGAAGCATTCAGCTTCACAACTGAAAATCATCTTTGACAATCTTAACCATCTCTTTGGTGTTTATAGAGAATTTTACAATTCATGTGAGCCTGCTTCCTAAGAAAACAAATACTAGAAAGTAAATATTTACTTAGTTTATATTAGGTGAGCTGTTTTGCTAGTTTTGCTTTTTTATATAGTTAAATGCAATCTAATAACTTGTCTCTTTTGCTCCTTTACAAGTAGATATTCAGTTATTTGTTTAACACAAATTTCTGTCTTGTTTCTTGCACCCGCCCTTCGTACTGTATGTGTTTGCAGAGCTTAGTATTTGCAACTATTGGGTTGCAGTGTTTTAACTGTTTGGTTTCCCTGTTTGCAAGATGTTATAAACAGTTTATAAAGACTGTGGTAGATTTGTCAGAGGTCAGCATTATATTAATCTTTACCAAAGTTACAATTAGATTATGATACTTACAATGAAACTCAATCTAGTTATTTCTGAAACATGAATAAAACACTGGAAAAACACAAGAATAGCCAATACAGTGTGTTTAAAGATTATAGTGAGTCATCCATGAATTTGCCAGACCAAAACCATGCCAAATTACCTGTCGGTCCGCATAAAAAACACATAAAAAGAAAGCTATACTTTAGCAAAAGGTACTTTGGAGCGGAGCGGAGTATTTCATTAATTCTAGCTACAAAGAGGATGTTTTCAGCAGAAGATACTTGCATGCCTGAAATGTTCAAGGGTTCCACCTAAACATCTGTACAAACACTGACAAAATAAGCTTAAAGCTATGCAGTTTACACAGTGAATATTGTTGGTTTTGGCATGACACGTGCACCGATATGCTACCATCTCCCCAGCTGTCTAATCGATATCTATTCATGATAGCAAAAAGGAGAGGTGCAAAGCTTTAAAAAGGCAGAGGTATAACCAAGACATGGTCACAGTACATTAACCTCTAGCAAGCCTCCATCTGAAGAGGAGACAGGAGAGGTGTCCAGTGTGTGAGCAACTGTGACAGGACATTATACCCTGAGGGGTAAACGTCTTCAGACTCACAAAGATCTGTCTGTCAGGATTATAAAGAGACATGTGCAAGGAGACGATTAAAACAGACAAAAACACCACAATATACAGAGACAATACCAGAATGTAAGATAATTCCAAGATTAGCATAAGTATCTGATAAAATGAAATAGGATTATATCATATTATGATGATGAGTCATGAGGAATGACGTGATTCATAAGTTTGCTTAATGGGATTTCATCTTGGCAACAAGTAATTATTTATATACAATGACAATGCAAACTGCTGATTGTTGATATGCTTTATGCTTGTTCTAGTTTACAGCAACTGGTTTTAAGATTTTGGTGGCTGGGGAATTAAAACTACACCTTCAATAAATCCTGTTGGTTACGCTTATTGTTGTTTTTTTAGCTTAATTTGTAAATGTATTTTGGTTAAGTGGATTAAGTCCTTTTAAAAAGCAAGAAACAAAAGACCCAAGAATAATTGGAAACAGATGACAGACCACAGAACAGGATATAGGCTTGGCTATGGTACTGTAGTTGGTATCTAAGCAACTAAAATTAAACAAAAGAATGAAAAAAACATGTTTGTGTTAAAACTTTGACTAAAGGATTGCTCCAATACTTTTATGCATTCAATTCAGTTTATTCATGATGAGGCTTTTTAGTCTGCTTCTGAAAGCGTTTTCTGTCGCTGACCCAACAAATAATTAGAATATTTAAAGACAGGAGGAGTCAAACAAGACTCCATTTTGGAGTGTTTACAAGCTGCTATTTTGGAGTTTGATCCTATAGGGACTAAAACCTTTATGCCTTTCCCAGGGTTGCATTAGTTTATCCAATTGTATAGAAGTGTAACCAATACTAAATCACTGAAGAGCACTCAATTTGCAATGATAAGCAAAGTAGAGTGATGTTGATTACAGTGATTGTAGGTTTTTGATGTAGTGAGTCCCTGGGACCCACAGGTGGCAATTTGATTGGATCCCTGGGAAACTTTTTTTCAAATACAATAAACTTCACATACGATCCCAGTACAATAACAAAGTTATGAGAAAAATGTGAACTTTGCTTTTCATCAGTGTTTTGGTCTAAATTCCACTTTCAAAACATTTTCTCTTCAGAATATAGAAACTTTTAATTTCTCAGTCTGAGGCCAAACATCCTTCAGATGAAGTTTATTTCAGCTTTTATCTTTTATTTCAGTCAGTACCATAGATCAGAGCTGGGATGTGATCAATCAACAGCTTTGCTTTTCAGCTCCACTGAAGAAACTACATCAGTGCAGAGGTTGACCCAATGTGAAAGAAATCAGGAGATACTCAAAATCCTCTTCTTGAGGCATAAACTTGCTCCCAACCCAGAAAAGGCAGCCTATCCCTATTCAGTTGAGGACCATGGCCTCAGACTCGTAGGTGTTCATTCTCACCTCAGTTGCTTCACATGGTGTCCGCCCCAGTGCATGCTGGAGATCTCAGCACGGCAAAGCCAACAGGACATTATTATCTTTGGAAGGCAAAGATGCAATCCAAAAGCTTATTAGAAAACTGTCCATAAATGTTATGAAGAAAATCTGTCACAAACAGCAGCCCTGATTAAGTATTACAGCCACCAGAAATACAACTGACAAACTAGCAGTAATGGTTGTGCAAGGACTGGATGATCTGCAGCACATAGTCAAATACTAATCTTTCTGAAGTACCCCATGCAAGATACCACAAGAAACACAATCACACATCTTCTAAATGTACATAAAATTGGTTGGGCAAACTCCCACACATCTTCCAGCATTCTAATATGAGTAAATATGTCTGTGAAGGTTCTCATTCATGAAGGCCGCGATATCCAAAGTAGGTTGAATCAAGTCAATAAGACTGGATTTCACTGGAATAAAGGGAAAATATCTGCTCCATGGCCAGAAAGAGCACTGCATTGTTCATCCAGAATCTGAGGTTTTAATCCTATAAAGCCAAACATATTTGATACAGTTTCTGAGACATTTTGCATCACTTTGGTCAAAACTTCGCTCAAAAACCTGCAGTACACAATATGATACTTGTCTTCTGCCTCCTAATGGATAGCAGGAAGCATAAGACCACACTACAATAATTTTGACATGTCACACAGTAATAAATGGTAGATATACCAAAAAAATTAAAAAAAATTCCCACATTTTGTTAAAGGGTTGAATAAAGACTTCAGATTAAAGAAATGGGACTTTCTCCCCAGTTTTTCTTGGGTTGAGCTTCAAAGGGTTAATCGTTCTCATGTGTCAGAAAAGACATATCGACAAACACATACCTTATGTATAGCACACAAGCTCATTAGAGTTTTATGAATGTATCAAATGGAGGCAGGTTGAATTTTAAATACACGTCACTGGTCCAACCTGGGAGAGCAGTCCTGCCAAAGTCTAGTGTTTTCAGCCTTTGTTTTTCCAAACTGCTCTCTTCATTTTGTCAGAAGTCATTTTGCCTTCAAAAATGTAAAAGGCCCAGTATAAAAATAAACACAGCACAAAGAATTAATGAACTGGGAAAGACAATTGACTTCATGGGACCACTGAAAAGAAATGAAACCACTTAAAAAGTCTGATGTAGATTGTATGGAGTGATGTAATGTGCCAGCAAATATTAAAACAGTAGAAGAAGCTAAAATGAGATGTGTATGAGGTTGACATAAGTTGAGATGAAGCATTGGGGAGTCTACCAGCAGGTCCCATCACACATGTATGCACACATACACTCTCCTGTCCGCCTCACTGCACTCTCCACACCTCAATAATTCATGCTCGCTAAAATAAAAATACCATCATCTTTGATGCACAGAGACTCAAACACAATCAGAGATTATTCTTCAAAGTCTTTCCCACCCACATAAAATCAACATGGTACCAATCCTATCATACACACACTCACAATGTTAAACCCGAACTAAAAACAGAAATCTAGATGGATAGATGATGTCTGTAATCAGACCAGATTACAGAAAGAAAGAAAAAATCAGATTATGCATCATGCAGGTTTCTATGTAGGATACTGAATTATTCAGTGCATTACCATCTGTGGTGGACCAAAACAATTCAGGCTTCAGCTGTCTTCAGCTTTACTCAGTACACTGCTCTAATCGGTCATGCGATCAAAGACACTCATGTCCCATTCATATGCATCCACAGCCATGTGGTCAAGTTCCAATAAGACATTTAACATAGCGTATAGTGAATCTACTGCCAGACAGATTTGAGGTCTTCAGGATATGATAGGATTTCTCTTAGTTTGTGAGTCCTATTTGTTTGGATAAAACCTACAACAATGATTTTATCTTATTTGTCACAGCCTCTCCCATGACACTCTCTGTCCTCCTTTGCGCTTTTCTCCTGAGCAATGACAGAAGCAGAGAAGAGACAACAGATGCAGGGAAAGTGGCTTTATTCTGTGCATGTGTCACTTTTTACTGCTGCTCAGGTATGCACTGCCTATTTCAGCTTCTCGTGTTTGCAAGGAGTACTGATCCCTCACTTCATCTGCCTGTTTTCTCTCCTTCAAATAGCAGCACCAAACAAGTTTTCCAAAACAATGACTAATAGTTTACTATGTAGTGTCGACTCACTGATGCTGCGCACTGTTGATCTCTGCTTTTTTAACTTAATGAGAAAAACAGCAACTTTAAAATAAGCCTGTACCAAAATGCTGCATATTTCTGCCTTTTCACAAATTAAGTCATGGATTGTAGATGCTATCATGCATTCAAACTCATTTTGCAAGTATTTAATGAAAAAAAAGTAACTTGCTACTACATTTAAAGCAGCTTATACTGAGATAGTGAGCACCTAAGAGATAGAAACAGTCCATGATATAGAGGTGTAGATGAATATAGATCATTTGCCGGTGACAGCATCCGGTTTTAAAGGGTTAATGTGGAATTCTGAAACAATATATGATGGAAAATATAAGAGTAAAACAGAAAATATGGTGTGAAGCAATGGACAGAGTGAAAAGGGAGTCAACCAAAGACACGATGAGGCATGGAGCAAATAAAACCCTACAAAGGGGCTAATTATATGTAGTCATTTTGCAGCAGCTCCAGGACAAACTGGGATTGGAGTGGCTGAGCTACGGTCGTATGATGCCACAGCACATGTTACACTGAGCATATCATAGCAGAGGCAACCCTAGATCTGTAAATTTTGCATGACTTTTTTTTTTCTTGTTACGTAGGATCAAAATCAACTAAAGGCAGCATGGTGGTCTGATGGGTTAACACTGTCTCCTCACAGCAAAAAAGAGTCCTGGTTTGAATCTAAACTGAGACTTTTCTGTGTGGAGTTCATGTGTGGGTTCTCTCCAGATGATCCAGTTTTAGTCCTACATGTTAGATAAACTGCTGATTCTAAATTGACCTTAAAACTGAACATGAGCGGTTGATTGTCCTTGTGACAAAGTGGAAACCTGTAGGGTGTATCCAGTCTCCTGCCCAGTGGCAGTTGGGATCCAGCTCCCATACGACCCTGGAGTGGATAAAGTGGGTGTTGAAAATGAATGCAAACTAAACAATTTTTCCTTTACGCTAAAAAGGGCTTTGTTTTTGGGTTTTATGTTTGTTTGTTTGTTTTTTGCTTTAACTTTTTCTTTTTTTTCCATTTAACTTCATCTATTTATCCAAATTCATTATTCAATTCATTATTCATTATTCTATATTCAATTATCCACCCATAGCATGTCCTTAGTCTTGTAAAAACTTTTTCAGATTGTGGCTGTGGAGATTAAAACCAATATCCACAAAATATACAAAACCTTGAACAGAGTTATGGCAAAGTTGCTTGACTTTGTTAGTTTTTTGGTTTACAAAAACAAAACTTTTTTACTATAATAATTTGAATCAGCAATTATATTCTTACAATTGTAATTAACTGGATTGTGAGAAATATGCTGTATCTCATTGGACTTGCACAGATCTACTGTATCTGTAAATGTAAAGTGCCCTGTGACTTTTTGTGTGAAAAGGCAATTGAATTGAATTGGATTGAATAAATAAGATGACCAATCAATTTTCTTTCCCTCTGCTCTGAGACATATTCTATTAAGTATTGAATGCAGATCTTATTTCAGCACCATAAACAACTTCTGTATAGGATTCAGTTTCTGATTATTTCCACATCCTATCTACTGATACAAGTGAAGCATGTAAAAAAAAGGTTTAGATCCTTACAATAAATATAAGAGTAATTGGTGCTTTCACGGGTAGCCTAATAAGGCAGAGCAAGGCCCACAGAACATACTGACATTTCATGAAGATTTAAAAGCCAGTTCCCTTTATATACCATGAAGCTTCTTAATGAGCTAAAAACAGTGTCAAACGTAGTGTTTAAATTAGGGCATAACTTGAATGTTTGCACGACTAATTTCTCTCTAATGTAACTCTTCCATCGGGATTCAGAGGTTTTGTTAATGAGAAGCAGTTATTTGAGGCGTATTGAAAATGACGTGTTTAACGTCTGACGCGCAAAAAACGCTCGTGCTAATTCCCACTGGTCCGTTTGCAGGTGTCTCGTGCACCGCTGGAAGTAATGCAAAAGTATGACTCAAACATTCCCTCTCCCCGAAACAGGAAACAAAACACTGCTTCAAACTTTTATTAAAAGAGTTGTGTTTTTGCAGCTTTTTAACATTAAAATAAGTTATTTATCTGACCTAACGAGTTGAGACAGCATGCGTGGGACCAAGAGTGTTCCATTTTACACACAGTCAAAGACCGTTTGATTAAAGCTACAAGTGAAAAGCAGAAGCCCCCCCTGTCCCGTCCCGAAACGATTTGAAAAGGTTACTTACTTGTCACGGTGAGAACCAGGAGAGCCAGCGCTGTTTTCACCGGGACTGCCATCGCTTCCTCCTCTCCAGTGCGACACACTCACATACACAAAAACTTACAGATGAAGAAACTGTCAGCGTTTTCTTGTGTTGTAGGACTTGAAACGAAGGGGGAAAGAAAAAGGGGGGAAAAGGAAAAGAAAGGATGGATTACAGCGGCGTCATTGCAAGAGACTCTGCGGAGGAGAGCCGATAGTTGAAGGTTTGATGCATGGAGAGGAGTACAGACTGATGACTGAGCAGAGAGATGAGGAGGTTGGATGCCTTCTGCTAGAGCGCACCGACTCCACCGCTGGTCCTGGTGCTGTGACTGCGCGCGGCGGAAACCGGCAGCGGAGATCAGAGTCAGTCTTAATTCTTCTTGACCGATACAAGCAACACTTTCCTGGGAAATATGTTTGGAGCTAGAGGGGATACGCCAACCCTGTAATCGCCAGAGCGGCCGTTCTTCAGATAAAAGATTTAAGCGCCCAGGTCCTCACATTGCCCTGCCTGCCCAGTGCGCTCCCCCGCCGGGCGTCAGTTTCACTCTCTGCCGTCTTGATCGACTTGCAGCGTGCGTGACAACAAACAGGAAGCGATAACAGAGATCCCTCGGGGATGACCTTTAACATCCAGAAGCCACTGAAGCCAACCTAATTTCCTTCAATTAAATGAGCGTTTGCTCACTGAAATTTTCCTTTAAAGTTCATCAAAATACTCAATTATATAGCTCACATTTAAAAAGTAAGCGTTGATAGAATCTTATCTTAATGGATTCCAATAAAGCATTTATTAGTATAAAGATGTAGCTGATAAATCAGAAACCAAAGTAGCTTGTTAATAGTAAAATTAAGGTCTTGTTAGCATTTGGCCCAGCTGTTTGCATCAAGACTAAGGACATGGAGAGTGGGGGTTTAGGATCACGATATTTTAAGCAGGAAGCATGAAACCCTCGGGATTCAACAGCATCCTTAGAATTGTTCTGGAAATTAGAATGTATTGTTTATTGTCTGCTACAGAACACAAATAATATCTCCCCTCCCCTGATAACCAAACAACAGCACTTGATTCAAACATGGACAGCAACAAAGCAGATCAATATCAGATCAGTTGTTAATATCCATCAAAACACTAAGCTTTAAATAACAATACTTTCACACCACACAATATACCCCAAACTGTTTCCCAAATCTGCCACTCAACAGATCCTGAGAGTTGCTATGTAAATATTCAATTTAATGAGGCCTGACATCTTAACATACAAACAACAATTTCAACACCATTTGCCTCTCACATGATGTATGTGTGAGTTTCTGTGTGTGTAAGTGTGTGCACACAGTAGCCTACTATTGAGACTGGAAAACAACACATCTCCCCAGTCAGCACAGGAAAACTGAAAACAGGTGGTTTGTCCTCAAATCTAAATCTGACAAATGGTATCTCTAAAAATCATTAAATTACAGAAAAAAAAATATAGAGGCAGACCAGGGAGGCTCCAAGACCTTGGTGACCAGGAGCCATCCCACCACAAGGACGACCAGGGAAGACGGAAGAGGAAAGCCCTAACAAGAGCCCCCCATGGCCAGGGATGACATCCGCTGGCCTTGCAGGGCACTGGCCACCCAGAAGCGGACAGGGCCTCATGAGCCCGAGAACCCCCTATCCACCCAGGCAGAGGCCACACTCTACATCCCAACGGCCAGGACCCACCCCAGTTCCACATCCAAGTGTTCCGGGGACCAGGGCACCACCAAACCTCCCCCCAATAATAGGTTATTCATTATATATGCAACTTTGTACTTTTACTCTGGGAGCTTAGTAAAGTAACCCAGTTTGTTTTGAAAATGTGGCTTTTTTTTTGCTTTTTTTTTGGTTGACCAAGAATTCAAATGACACCAAACGGTTTCTAATGATTTCAGTAAGAGGTTGGAAAAAAAAAACCAAGAGTGAGATAGAGAAACTACCATGTCTTGTCCATTTCCAATCATACATGCTAAAATGTTTCAAAGCAAAACATTTTCTGGTCATCATATCTATAATGTCTGTTACTTTGGCTAACAAGACATAAAATATGAGACGTAGATGTTTGGTTGCTCAGCATACTTTTTTACTACTCAATCGAGTGTAGGCTATATCCGCTTTTACAGGAACATCACATCCCAGAATCCCTTGCACACATGTCTCTTAAGGTTGACGGCGCTATAACTGTATTCATACATTACATCTCCCTCCCTTAAAGATAATTTCCAAATTATTACCACAACTTAAATTTAGGTAATCTTATCACCTCCGACTCCAAACATCCGGATAGCAGACAAAACATTCAATTTCAATTACCTTAGGCACCAATACTGAATTGGCAACACAACATTTTATATTCAAAATTTTATACCAATCTGTCTCCCCCCAAATGGAAATATTACCACCCCGTATTTATCACTGTAAAGTAGAGCAAAGTGTGATAAACCCTGCCAGAATAGGCAATATAACATGCAAAAGATCCACATGGACTCGAACATCACAGTAATGCAATCAACACTGCTTTACAGTCCACTACAAATCAAGCTTAGATGCTGATTTGCTCACTCTACCCGAGCGAGTTACCCTGGACCCTGGAGTAAGAGTCACTGGTTGAAAAGCTGCAGGCTCCTTGTTGGTTATGTCGGAGTCCACAGTCTTCGGGTTTTCAGGATTCACATTTCCTGCTGTAGCCTTAGGAGGAATGGCCAGCAGGTGGCGTCTGTTCCTTCTGTAACGCTCACCCTGTGCCGTCTCCACTATGTATGACCTGGGAGTGGAGCTGGTACTTTGGACAACAACTGTCATTGTCCACTGTTTCTGTCCATCCAGTTTTGTGAGCACGGGATCCCCTGGGCTCAGAGGTGGCAGGGATTGCACTCCATGTCTGCGGTTGTAGAAGTGTGCCTGCTTCTGTTTTACATCAGTCTGTTGGATTTTGTCCATATCAGGCCAGCCTGGTTTTAGGTTGTCTGTAGAATAGGCAAGGTGGTTCTGAGTTCCCTGCCCACCAACATTTCGGCAGGACTGGTTCCAGTGGAAGAGTTGGGGGTGGCCCTGTATGTCATGAGGGCCAGTAGGGGGTCATCCTGTCTCAAGATAGTCTTTGC
>JBBBVU010000007.1:20425906-20442275 GCA_037177055.1 Atherinosoma microstoma
GGTAGAAATATTGTAGAAAGCTTATCTTGCTGAACTCTATTAAATGTTCTCAGGAGGCCTGCAGCTACAGAGCATGTTGCTGAACCACTTGCAAGCATCCATACTGCCAATATGGGTTTCTGCGAAGAGGAAAAGGAAGGAGAGTTTTCTCGGATAGCACTTGGCTTGCCACTTTTGAATATCTATAAAGTGTGTAAACAATATACTTTAGTAGGTTTGAAAGACAGCTGAAAGATCAAATAAATAAAGTAAAAGATAATCTGAGGTGAACGATGAGATATTTCTTTATATTCTACTTAATATTTAAAATATGATATATATCTTGCCATATCTTTCAATGTCATAATAACACATTTTCACAGCACTCAAAGCAGATGTACAGATGAACAGGCTGAAACCCCCTTTTGTAGCAAATAAGAGCCTAGTGGTTCTTGTTTAGAGTATTTTCACTCTCATTTTCCCTGTGAAAAGATTAAACTGTAGTTTCATGGCATTCTTGTGCCAACTTCATCTTTTGAAGTCAGGGTCTCCTTTGATTTTAGGTCAGATGGACTGTGAGAGCTGAATCTGGGGGCGTTTAGGTGAATCTATTCTTCCATCTACCAAATACATCTCGTGCTACTTGCAAGTGCAAACCTATCCATCCAGCTAATTCATCCCTGTGTGGATCTTCATTTCATTCAATTCTGCACTTTCTTTTTTCTTGAAACTCTAACTCATTCTGGCCAAAAAAGTTTAATTTTAGGATTCTTTTTTTCTTTTTTTTCTTTTTCATTAAAAGCTTGTGATGCTTATTTTTATGGTAAGAATTTGCAAGGGTTTGGGCAGGTGTTGCTGCAGAGTAGATGATAAATGAGTTTTCATTTGCCTGTCTAAAAATCATGTTAATTGTACAAAATGAATCCTTAACTTCATGTACTCTGGACATTAACAACTCAAAAAAAACTGTTCACAGTAAATGTGATTTTGACAAACATTTGCATGCCACTCTACTCCATGCACATTGTTGAAAATCTAAATACTAAAATACTGTTGACGTTAGCACACAATCCTTTACAAGCTGTGTAGCTTTTGGTGATGCAAAAATTCACCACATTTAGTGCATTATAGCAGCCACGCAAATGCAAGTATGTGGGTTGATCAAATTTTAAAATGTCATTACGGGGTTCTGGATGTGCAAGGTGATGTGGATGCATTGCTACTCTGTGTCTGTGGCAGTCAACCTCTACATAATCCTTCTCATGCAATCTTTGCAGCAGGACAGGAGGAGAAGCATAATCCAGAGCCAACAGAAATCTGACAGGCATGCACCGAGCACACAGAAATATGACAGGATTACGCAATCCAGCATGCATCTGTGACATTCAAATTTCCTGGCCAGACACACAAGTGAGGAAGAGGAGGGAACCTTGAAGAAGCAGGTTCAAAGGTTGAAGTGACTGATGATAATCATTTTTAATCTCCAAAGGCATAAATGAGTTTTAACCCTTATGTCCTGTTAAAAAAAAAACGTTGTGTTGTGACTGTTAACTATAAGATTAGTAAATTCAACTTTAAACCTCATTAAAATGTTAAGATTGGAAACATAACATTTGATGCCTTACCTTCAAAATGAATGCAAAATATGGTGAAAATCCTAATTTTATCTCACCATGGCCATGAAATGAAAAATAGTAGTTTCATAATTTTTTGAGTTTACGAAATGCCACATAAGGACTCTAGAGTCTGCAATTGGATCACACACAGAAACACTCCTGAAAAACATTTTTTTGCTTCAATCTTTCAGACTTTAAGAGGCCCTAACTACTCAGCAAAATCATTTCAGTTGAAAAAAATGTTTTAAGTGGTTTGCAGCCATGAATTATACAAGTATGCCAATTTGTTGTAAAAGGTCTCCATAGGGGCTAGTGGAGGAGGGGCTAAAAGGGGGCAATTTTGTGATTGACTTTATTTTCACAAAATTTTACTGGATTTCCTGCAGCTACAAAACAGGCAAAATGTTTTTTTCACTTTGATTTAAAGTAGGGGGATCAAAAATGTTATATGGTACAAATCTTGTAGTTAACAGTACCAGCATGACAAAAACGTCCCACACTGTCAAAGCACATTGGATATGTTCGGAACTCAAACATCTCAAAACACACTAACACACACAATTCCTTCCCAACTTTCATGGCTAGAAAACAATCACGGCCAAAATTATCTCAATAAATTCACCTCATAACAACACAAATTTCCATAACAGGGTATAAGTGTTAAGGTATCTTGAGCTTGTTTTGATTACAATGAACTAATTGTGGCAGAGCAAAGGAGGACCCAGGTGGGGTTTGAACCCCAGCCTCCTAGGTGAGAGTCATGATCGCTGACCAGTCAGCCAAAGGGATATCCCATGTGGCCAAGTAGCCAGGGTGCATTATCAATCAGAGGCATAGTTACAGGACCTCGACTGTCACATAATGAACCTGTGAACACACTGTAGGTTTTTATTTTTCTAATCAGAAATTACACTCTCCACTTTAGCTTTATTGCTAAACTGTAACCAACACTTCATCTAATTTATAGATTAAGTTATCTCTCCAGTGGATCAGTCTTCAATGCACTTGTGACATACTGATGACACAACCTAATAAACTGAAAAGTTTGGGGGTTTTTTGTTTGTTTTTTTTATAGCTAAGTCCTCTGTTTGTTTAAAAGTCTCCTGTGTGTATGTTTGTTTGCACACTTCCACGGCTGTGTGCAATGAGAACTATTCATGCCCACAGCTGAGTTGACATGCAAGTGTGGCTTCACATTTTGGATCCCCACTGTGCCCTTAGATGAGCATGAAAACTCGTGAGTAATATAAATATTCCATACTGCTCTCCTGGAATGACTCTGGTATCTCCCAGCACTGCAGCATGGGTGGATCTGTCTCTACCGCTGGTTTAGTGACTCACTCAATGAATTAAACAAAAGAGGAGCGGCTGAAAACGGCTTATAAACATTTTCGTTCTCTGTTCTCTGCATAAATGAGCAGCAGAAGGTTAACACTGGGCCCAAAGGAAATAGATCCACAGATGAAGACAGAATATTTCTGACAGCTGTGACCATGAAGCCAAAAAAAAAGAAGTTGTTGACAGTTGTTTTTATGCAGACCATTTTGGCCAATTACATTTTTAGCATTTTCCCAGTGTTTGCTTTTACAGAATAAAGTGACTGAAGAGGCTGCAAACTTCAGTGTAAATGCATCCAATCAACTACTCTCCATCATCAGATCTAATTACAGTTTGATATTGTTCTCACTTGACAGTGGCCCGTAAGTGTGTCTTCCTAAATTGATCAAAAAGGAGGAGAAAAACCAAAAGTCTTGAAGTGACATAGGAGCTGCATCAGTGCAGCTGTCAGGGATCAGCTGCATCAGTCCAGCTCTTATGGGATTGACCAGTTTGCACAACAGCGTAAAGAACGAGATGAGATTTGATTATCTGGGGCAGAACATAAAGTGTGATGCCAAACACATGAGCCTCTTGGAATAGGTCAAAGAGGGAGCATGAAGGGTTATAGCTGCAGTCTAATTCCGAGCTGAAAACCAGCAGGATGGCCTTATGGTGCTGGGTTTTAGGGCTTTCATGATTCCACTAATGTTGATGATCCATAAACAGGTTAACCTATCACAATAATTTCATATGCACACTATTACCTGTTGTTGCTTTTATATTATCATGTCATGACAGCTGGTTAGATTATGCCTATTCAGGTATGATATCCAGCCTCTGCAAGCTGAACTTTGATGACAGTCCAGGAAGTCAGAAAAAAGGTCCATTATTTAATCTCTTTATCACTGAATGATACAAATTGCTCAATAAAAAGTGCAGACACATATGAGAGGAAAGATGATTATACTTAAATGTCTTGCATTCAAAATTGGAGGATTTATTACAGCTATCATAGCCAAGCTAAATATGCTAACAGACAGTTAGCTAATGCTAACAGTATTTAAAAAAAAATCTTTATTGAATAAAAACAACCCCATCACAGACATGACTGATTGATGAATGATAAACAAATGAATAAACAAACAAGCAAATAAATAAATAAAAACATAGAAAAGATTTAAGCTCTTGTAACTGACCAGTGTTAGCATAGTATTAGCTAGCTATGTGACTTTTAATTTAATTTGGCAAATTAATCAATATATAACTGAAGAATTGAATAATCAAACACAAGCTTATGGTAAGTTTGGGACTTCCACCATTGTCACCTATTTTTAACCCATATGTATAAACACCCAACAGACAGACAGTTGTATGTTAAGGTCAGGGTTGAGAAAGAAAATAAGTAAAAGTAAGTTTGTAGGAAAACAATGCATGTCATTGTAATGCCTGCTGAAGTTATGGATATCTAACCATAAAGTATGTTCTGACTGAGAGGGGTGCATCCTGTACAGTGTCACACCATCATGACTCTGAGTCTGTGGTCGACCTCTAAGCACCTGCCCCCTATCTACAGTCAATGCCTAGTCCTAAAAAGACAAATACACATATTCAGACATATGCATTATTTTCCCAAACAGATGAAAGGACAAAGAAAAGGGGGCATGAATAAAATTCTCTTTCCAGAGTTCAAAGAAACTGTACTTCAGAATGTGGATGGGAAACAAGGACTCCCAACACAAGTGTTTTGTGCCAAAGAAATCTAAGGCACATTCTGAAAAAGACCTCGTGAGATGGCTTTAATGACGAGGATTTCATTGTTAGAAAATTGAAATCCTGTCAATTCTGTTTTGTACAACAGCAACAGCATCTTCAGCTTTCCCTTTTTGAGTCTACTCTTAAATCTTTTCTGGTTTAGTCATACATTTTTAACAATAAAATGATTTTGAGTCTCCACCATAAAACAATACAAATTAGCAGCATATTTTGTTCCCTCTGTTGCACAGAAACTCCCAGGACCTCATTGATTTGTTGGGGTCCTGACACAAACTGTAGCCAATCTCACCGTAACAGGGTAACTTATGTGGCTCATATCAGCCAATTTGCCACTTTGACTTATCTCTCAGCCCTCTCTGAAATAGAGGACAGTAGTTTTTTATTTTCATTGTCTCAAACTTTGCCCTGAAAGCCGTTTTTGAGTATAATAATAAATTGTATTTCTAATGCCTGACCTCATATAATGCTCTGAGCAGACCAGACAAAAAAGAAGATCTTAAACAAATCATCAAGTAAACTGACATCAAATATGCTTTTCTACCTCTAATATATTAGATCATGGGAAAAAAAAAGAAATATAATACCAAGGCAATGGAGGCTTTAAAGTGATAACCATGACAACAAAATAAAGATGGAAAACATGGCTATTGTCTCTTATATAAGGTTGGGTCATCAGTCACATTCACTGATACATTCACTGTATTCTGTTTATCTCTGTTTGTGTATGTTTGCACCTGTATATAACCATGCAAAGAATCTGTGAAATATGCATGCTTACATTAAGTGGGACATTTGTAACTAATCATTTAGAAAAAATATGTAAGTTTTGGTAAACCAAAATTATTAGAATCTGAAATCGCCTTATTCAGAACTTCCTGTTAAGTGTCAAGATCTGTAATTATCTATTACAGCAGATTTGTTTTGTTTTTCTTTTCTTTTTCTGAGCGCAACTCTTGTGGTACGGAAGAAAAGCCAGCAGACAATGGTTTCTACTTTGACAAACGATTTATTTAACTTTACTCTTTTCTTTGTGATTCACACCCGCTCCCTAGAGAGGGAATCATCCAGAAGACTAAAGATGACCAGAAGGTCCTGATGTCCCGTGTGTGCTGTATATAGTACAATACACAGTGTGCATATACGATATGTTGCAAACCAGATGATGCATTTTGCCTCTAAGCCCGCTTTTTCCTCAAATTTACAGTGTGGTATTGAAAGTCTTTGCCCAACTCTCGCTATCTCCCATGGAGCCCCAAGTATTTTAATATTTCCACCCCACACATCCACAGACACACATATACTTCCTTCTGTCTCTGTCTCACACACAACTCATATTCCACGAGTGACAGTGATATCCTCTGACAGCTCAGGACATGAGAACATGGCCAGCAGCCATCTATCATGGAGAGAGGGGAATCCCTATGAAATAAATATTACACACACTTCACTCAGGGTTACAGGCAGGGAGCAACCTGCCTTCCTGACGTCTTCACAGTTAACTCTCACACTGCTGACTGAGTCTGGAGTGCAAAAACACAAGAACAGAAGATCTGGAGAAAGGTAAATGCAGAAGGTGCAAGCATGTACATGCTTGTATGTGAATACAAGTGAAGCAGGCAGGGCTCGATGCCCTCACTTTCTTTTTATATAGCAGCCGGATGGAGAATCCATGTACCCTGTCAGCATGGGACAGCCTGCAGAACACACATGCTCTCGCACACACATACACACTCACAAACTAAATTTTGCTTTTGCACACAAGAAAGTGGAGATATTTGGTGCATAAAAGCCCGTGCTTTCTTTATCAAAACATAGAGAGAACTTTCTCTTTAAAGTTAAATTACAGCAGGATGAAGGGCGTTATTTCCTGCTAATGAAGCTCCACTGCTCATGCTCATGACCCCACACATGCAACTTTCTGAGTTAACTGGATTGATTTACATTCTTCCTGCTGAGATCCAGCTCAGATTTCTACACTTAACTTCATCCTTTCCTACCACAAGCAACTTTAAATATCAGTTTCCCACTGTGACAAGAAAATGTGTCCTCATGATGAAGAGCTTCCTCCTAAAATTGAGTACCATTCATGTGGTCTATTTCATTCCTTCTACGTAATATGAAATCAGTAAGGAAATACATGTTTCAGCCAATTTGAATGTAATTAATTGATTAAGTAAGTAATAAAATCCAAAAAAAGCAACCATGGAACTTTGAATCACCAGGAAACCACTGCAGGGTTTACTTTCTCTGTAGCACTGTGAAAAGCCTTCAGGAAGTTCAAGGAGGCTTCTTGTCCAGAAATTCCTTTTCATTCTTCATCTGTGTTGACCTGAAACTGACATACTTAGGGAAAGCTCCTCTTCTTCACAGCCAGCGTGGGACAAGCTGGCTGGAACAAGTCACCAGTCTAGGGAAAGCCTCAAGACAGAACAGACAGCATCACACTTGAGTGACCGGAGTACGACTAACCAACCAAACAGGACATTCAATCCAGAACTTATACCAGTGGGACCCCTTTTGGGTAGCTGAAGCTTGAATGCAGGAAAAAAAAAATTGGGATATGTACTCTATGTGTGAATGGCATTTGATGTACATAGAAACATCTTCTTAAAAGACAAGAGTGCATCCTGACATGAATCTGGGTAATACATTTGCAATAATTTCCAAATGAAAGTAGTCACAACTGATTTATGTCCTACATAATTTGAAGTCCTTTTTTGCACAACTAATTAAAATTTTGGATAAAGATTATTTTATCAAAGTGGGCTTATCTGCCATCAAAGTTTGTGCAACTTGCCACAACTCTGGTCAGGAAATGTTTGATGAGGTGTATGAAAAAGAGAAAGCAAGATGAGGCCAATTATGTGTTCCCCGGAAGTAACTGGGATGATAGCTTCAGACAGAAATCCCCCACCCCTTCCACTTCAGTGCGGTGGAACCAGGTTAAAGGAGTGGGTGGTGATCACAGCAGAAGCTAAGAGGCAGAGGAGTAGGCCGGAAGGGAAGATGCATAAGTAAAGAGGCAGTAGAGAGGAAGACCGAGTGGTGAGTCCAGATAGCTGAAGGACAGAGGAAAAAACAAAGGACAGGGCAGTGGGAGGCGTTTACTGAAGGAAAGGACAGAAGTGGTAGAAGAGAGTGAAACAGGAACAGAAGAGGAGGCGACAGAGCAGAAGACGTCTTTGTAAGAGATGCATGAAAAAAAGAAGGTTGAAGCAGATGCAAAAAAAAAAGGAGAGCAAAAGCTAACATTTGGACAAACTGAGAGAGAGGAGTGTCTCATCGGACCCAGGTCAAAAGGCTTTTTGTTTCATTTAACAAAAATCTTTTATGTAAAACATTGTGCAGAAGTTTTGGGAACCCTAAACATCCATACAGAGTCAAAAATAACCGTCTGGAGCCACAAGATAAACAAGGAGTCCAGCAGCAGATGGAGAGGCCCCCACAGAGCACTGATCTTTACATCACAAAGTCAGGATTACGTGAAGCAGCTGAGGCGGCCAAACTCCAGATAGAGTTAAAGTTCCCCAAGAACTGACCTGCCAAATTAAGCATGCAAGTAGAGAGAAATGTTGCTGTTTTTAAATGAAAAAATAGTGCTTGCACCAAATACATGTTCAATCAGTTTGTCTCAGTTTTACCCAAACAAACTATTCCAACTTAACTTTTAGTGTTTTATATCTCAAAATCTGTGGGGGCTTAAATGCTTAAAATGGTACATTCCTGAATACCAACTGTATCATCTGTAAACTCTTTCCATGTTTTAGATGGCATTAAGCCCTGTGTTTTCACTGATGTTTTGTGTTCACATGCAAAAAAGAAATACAAAAAGCTGACAAGGATGGTAACACAATAAGCTGGTCATAGTCAGACTTTGAACCACATGCCTGCTCAGACATGATTGACAGGTTTTTGTGCAATTTTTTTCTGAATTACTTTATTTCAATTAAACTGTTAGACTAAATTTACTTCATATGGATATCAACAACTTGCTTTTTCCTGATTGGAAGCTTTTTCTGTCTATGACCTCTTTTACACACCAAGTGAATCTGGATTTTACAGAAGGTCTTTGACAACACAATTCCAAACCCTTACAAAACGGCAGCAAAAACTAAACGTAAGATTTAAGAATCCTAGTTTATACACACGAGATAAGAAATGTCTTCTGGTCCCTCTGTCACGTTTTTCATAGATGTTCTCTGTAAGTTGCGGCCAATGAAAAACAGTGACATTTGTGTTCAGTGCGCCTCGAGCAGCTTCATGCAAGTTGCAATCTGAAATGAAGCCATTTGTGCAGCAAAGCCTGGAGGTGACACCTGGCCTTTGAAATTCAACTGTAGATGTTGTGCAAATGTGTACAGTAACAGTTCTGCTTATCAAGCGAAGGCACAGGACTGCTTTGAGAAGATGTGTATGTCGAAGGCAGGTGAACAGACGTTGCTATTAGGGGAGGTGGACATGTGTACCAACTGCATACTGAAAAGGTTTGACTGTACATTTGTCAAAAAAACGTTTTTACTGGTATTAGATAGTCACATATAATTACCTTGTCCACTTCAGTTTGGCTGATTTGATCCTTGGTTCAGGTTCATAGCTACTGCTCCAAAACCTTTTGGTTTTATCATTTACCCACCAATCTATCTACCATTTTATTCCACTTTGCTTTATATAGCAGAATTATGGTTTCTAATCTTAAAAACTGGTATGTCTCTTAAAATTGATAGTTTTGAGTGAAACAGTACAAGAACACGACCTTCAGGAGACCTCAAGTGTTTTGTTTTTCCATGTTCAGACCAGCTCAAGGAAAATAAAATGACCATTCATTTTACATAAGCCAGACTTATGACAAATAACAGCAACACAAGCACAGCTGCTGCTAAGGACTGTCTCTTACTTCATTGGAAAAAAAAAAAAAAATCTAATACAGCCGTGTCCTCATTTCGTACAGTCTGCTTAGAAATTGTTCAATCTACATAATGTCACGAGTATCAAAAGATGACACAAGGACCAAATACGAGCTGATCTAGAAGAGTTGTACCACTCCCCAGTGGTCACTTTAAGCCATTTCA
This sequence comes from Atherinosoma microstoma, assembly GCA_037177055.1. Classification (NCBI taxonomy): domain Eukaryota; kingdom Metazoa; phylum Chordata; class Actinopteri; order Atheriniformes; family Atherinidae; genus Atherinosoma; species Atherinosoma microstoma. Next base: position 20,435,664 of record JBBBVU010000007.1, read on the forward strand.
TTTTTTAAAGGCTGCTATCGGTAACATATTTATACCACAAACTCACACCTGACACAGAAAAGTGAAGCACAGCCAAACCTGACATGCCTCAACATTCAGTTAGAAAATGAAAATATACATACAAAACACTAAATTTAAAAAGTTTATATCAAGCCTTTTATTTGGTATACAGATATTCATAGATTTATACAGTATGTAATATAGATATATATGTAACATGTCACTGCAAAATCACAAACTTATTTTTGCTCAGAAAAGAAAGGAAGGAAGGAAGAAAACACATGTGCTTAGTTTCAAAGTAGTGCTGTGAAGCGCTTGTAACGAGTGACTGGAATGATAATAATAATAATAATAATAATAATAATAATAATAATAATAATAATAATAAACTCAAACAAATTCATTAAATGGGAAACCAAGAAATTCAGTGGCAGCATGGACCCTTAGTGTCAAAATAGAGAAAAAGATTAAGTCTACAACACACACACACACACAGTATGCATACAGTCAGTGCATAAACTTACAAACAGGAAGTTAAGTCACTCATGAGACCAAAAACTCTCATGTCGTTACTTTTGTCTGATACACAACAAAAACTCAGGCATGCTGCAGGACATCTAAAAATCTCTCTCTCACACATACATACTGAAAACACACAGTTGTGTACCACAGCCCTGCATTACTGGGCTGACTGAGAAAATGCTTTACAGTTGTGGTGCATGCACGTGTATACACACACACGCACATACACTGCATGAATGTGGGTCATTCACTGAAAACGTGAGGACCTATGTGCATGTACGGGAAAGAGGGAAGACATCTGATGAAAATCACATCAAATGTACGATGCAATCTTTAAGCAACAAATTCAACAAAGGAAGAAAAAGTGTTGCACAAACATGTAAGGAGTGTATGTGCGTGGGTGTGTGAGCACGCACATGTGCATCAATTCATCAGAAGCAGGCAGTGCTGGATGCGTTTAACAGACAACAGGGAGTATTTGGCTCCCTCTTGTGGTCACTCTGAGTCTCTCTGGACCTCCGAGGCATCGGCTCGACAAATAGGACATGTCCTGTTGGCCTGAGGAAGGACAGAAGACACATTAATGAGAATTTACAGGGAATTCATATGTCTGCAGCTATGTTCTCTGTGATGACACCAAATCCTAAATCTAAACATTTGTTTAGCAACTTAACTCACAACTTTGGTCTTTAGAAGAAGAGTGCAACAGACTGCTTGTAATGATTTCTAACAGTTACAACCGAGATCAGGGGTCATAAGACTGAAGCTCTGGGCACTGCCTTCTGCCTCTAAATCATAAGACTGTGTTATGATTAACACAAGAACTTAGTGTTCAAGTGGCTCTTTTAGCATTTTCAGTGAAGGGATCACGTGTCAAAATATCTGTGCAACATCTTAAAGTGGTCCTGTCATATTCAGTGCAGGTCATATTTCAGTGGCTGGAGGTGAATTTAGGAAACTTTGCTCACTTGACATTCTTAGATTTGGCTGCTTATTTGCACATCTTTTTTTTTTAAGTACATTATGAGATGCTTTGCTCAGAAACTTGAATCCAATAAAAAAAATAGAAAACAGGTAAATTAAAACTAAAAAATCTAACGAATCACTGCAGAAGTGAAATACATTTGGTCAAAGACTTGTAGATCAAACATCCCACACAGTTACAAAGACCTGAAAAGTTCTAAGCTTGAATCTAAGCACACTGTCATTCAATGGTCTGCGTGTTGTGTTGGCTCACCCTCAGCCACTTGTCGACACACTTTCCGTGGAACTCGTGGCTACAGGGCAGGACTCGCAGCAGTTGACGGGACTCAAAATCACTCATACATACAACACACCTGAAACCAGACATATCAGCAAGTGAAGTGCAGCAACTCAAGAAACCAGTTGTTTAAAAAACTCTTTCCACATGACTAACGGGGCACTCAGGCAGATCTGACTGGACCTGTAACTGACAACAGCATTTAGGGACATTATAATTTGAAGAGAGCAGAAGAAAATTGCAGAGGAAAGTTGCTCACTGTGCCACTTGTCATGCACAATCTAAAAGGAAAACCTCAACTGTTTTATGATTTAGATAAAGTGTACTAAATATCCAAATCAAACCTGATAAACTACAGCCTGCATCATAAAATAAAAAGTACTTGATCAAAATCTTTAGACAAGCAACTAAAAAAACAGCATACGATTAATTCCTCCTCATTGAGTGAAACGGTTCTGGAAAGGCAGCACTCACAGTGTTTGTTCAGACTGATGGTTATTTGGATTGAATCGATAAGAAGGAAGCTGTTCAATGTCTCCCTTGGTCAGTCCTCGGAGTTTGGCTTCTCCCAGGCGCTCTGCGAGGTTCAGGAGGGCCTACGGGACAAGATGTCAGCAACCACAAAGCAATGAGGACTCGGCCTTCACTACGTAAATAAATCAAATAAAACTAAAACCAAATCCGAACCTCATAATTCTCCACTTCTCCGTCGTCTACATCAAGCTCTAGGCTGATTGCAGGACCTGTGGGCTGGACTGGCAGCATTGATCTATAGAGAGAAATTAAGACAGAACTTCAATAAAAGGCATTTAAGATGTGGAGCAGCCAACTGTCTCAAACCATGAGAAAAATAATACACAGAGGATTCATGTTCAAGCTGAAAAGATAATCCATAGAAATATTTTATCAAATTTAAACTCTCCCTTAAAACTTGGTCTTTATTCAAAAATCAAATCAAAAATTAAGTTTTTACTATTTTCCACTGTGTTGAAGCCTCAACAAATGTTTTCCCTTAATCCAATTTATCTGATAGTCCTTTCCAATCCAGATAAATTCTTTGATGCATAATTTTATTCCCTTATAGGACAAAGCCATGTGAAATTCATGTCTCAGTGAGTCAGTTTTCCAGTCTACTTACAGGAAGTAAGGCAGGAGACTGGGGTGGTAAGGCGAAGGTGGAAGCTGTTGTGAACGGTACCGTCGCCCCGGGAGACGCCGAGGAATGAAGTTTGGATACGACTACAGGGACAATGAATAACATATAGATGTTAGATTGACTACACCAAGCACTCCACTGGTTGATGCGTATTCTGACCAACTTATTGTTTGTCCTCACCACTCCAAAGAACTCTTGTGGCAGAGGATCATGGGAGAGGAAGTGGAGCTGTGTGGAGTGAGGGGTGAGGGCCGGGTGGGTGGCAGGGGAATAGTGGAGCCCAGCACCCAAAGACAGGTGCTCTCCAAGCAGCTCCACATCATTCTCTATCCTTTGTAAAGGCTGGTGAGGAGTAGGAGAAAAGTGTATAAAAGAACCTGAAGGAGCTATTCAACTGTAACTAAGGCCGTTTCAGTTGTGTTTCTTATCTGCAGAAGCATTTTCACTGCAGTGGAAGTCAAAGAAGGTGAGCTGGAATAAAAAAGCACCATTAAAAAAAAAAAAAAAACAACAAAAAAGTAAATAAGAATAAAAAGCCTTCCTGAGTTTAAAATTATTTTCACAGACATGTTTCAATATACAATTTACCTCTGGGATTAACCCTTTATTGGGCACTCACTGAAATACTGGAAAGCCAATCTCAATTAAACATCTGGGAATGTAGTCTGATCTTTGATAATTGGTGAGAACTCCATGTGGTTCTATAATTTCATGGAGTAGCATTATGGGGGCATTTTGTATGTCCTATGAAGTGATCAAATATGGTCATTTGCCCAATGAAAGGTTTATAATGCATTTTTCCTTTCATTTTCATGTTGATGGGAGATATGGGATCATGCAGCTGCTTTGCTGCATGATATGTTTGTACTGGTGAATGTTATTTGTTTTAATGTTGTTTTAATGTCTTCATGTGTGTTAGAATATCATATAATGTGTTGTCCTGTGTAACCTCCTCTTGTTTGTTTTATTGCTGCCATGTTGGCCTGGCCATGCTTGTACAAGAGATCATTTGACCTTAAGCATCTGCCTGGTAAAGCAAAGGTTAAATTAAAAAGAAATAAATATCTGATGTGTTATTGGAATAAAAATTCTGTGATTGTTTGTATTCAGGATACTGCTTCCATAAGCAGTGGTTCTTCATTAATATTAAAGACACAAAGAAATCAAACATGAACAAAAGAGATATTGTACTATAGTTCAACAATGTTCTGCTGCAACGACAGTGTATATTTCTGTTAGATGATCCATTAAAATGTTCCTACCAGCCTCTGAGTCCAACGACCAGCATCTGACAGCCTATTTGCAGAGATGTGCTGCACGGGCAGGGGGCAAGCTCTCATTCCCCACAGTGCAGTTTAAGTTAATACAACCATTGCAAAATATACAAAAAAATACCTATTTGGAATCATTTTAAACCACATAAAAATTGACTATTCTAAGGATTTTAAGAAATTTGCCATCTTGTAAATGTGCAGACCCAGATATAGCATCAAAATGTGTCAGACGAAGGATGCTTCTGTTTCCAAGATGTAGGTGGGGAAAACATATGCAACACATCTGAAAACTCACAAATTAAATCCAACACTCATACTGCTGACACAGTCTTCACACTCTCACACCACATGTCTATTTTCTCACACAGAGAAAACAAAGTCAGAGCTGATAATTCTGCAGCGCCAAAAAAAGAACACTGGCAGCTGATAGACAGAACAGGAAGCATTGTGCAGTGGAAAGTTATTCTATATCCAGTAGCACACACTTTGCATTATGCTGTAAAGGTTAAAAATTAATTGCATTAAATTCTGAAGTAAAATAAATAAATAAAACATCAAACTCAAAGGAAAGAAACCAGTAAGAGACTCAGCAGACTGACCCATAGCTGAGATCTGTTCAAACTTTCAGCCCGAGATCATGTGAGCCAATTTACAGGTCCCATTTCAACCATTTCTTGAACGATGACAAAGAATTTAGCCATCTATCCAGGACTGAGACCAATTAGCAACTGGATCAAGATCTCTTCCAGCCTTTGTAAAATCTAACATTATCGCTTTCATTTACTGATGCACAATCAAACCCAAAACAACTAAATTTCCTTTACTTAAATATGAGTACACATGTTTTTGCTCCATTTTCTTTTCTTTAATAAGTCCAGTTAAGTGGCCTAGACGCCTTTCTACTCCAGTCCATGTTCAGATTTATTACCAAGTAAATTTTTATTTTTTTTAAAATGTCAATGAACCCCAAACACGAACAGAACAAATGTTGAAACCGTAAGTTTTAATTCTGAGGAACAAACTTAGTGCTTCTTTTTCCTTTTAAAACATTGAGAAACACATCCCTAAAAGATCAAATTAGAGCCTAAAGGGATAGAATTTTCTTTGTTTTTTTCTTTTTAACTGTTATGCACAAATATGCAACTTCAAAATTGCTTGAAATTAAAAAGTAGACATTGTCGAGCTTGCAACTAAGTGGCAAACAATGCACAATGTACATGTTTTCATTGATCATTTTATCTTGGCAGTTTCTGACTTGTGTTATTTATCTTCTGGTTTCATCATTTATTTGGTCATTCTCTTTTTTACCTTTTGAATTCTTATGGTTTTTTCCAATGTCTACAATTGCAGTATGTTGTAACTGTGTCAATGCTGCTGTCTTGACCAAGAGACTCTGCAAATGAGACCTTTGACTTTAATGAGTCTTATTTCTGATTTTTAAAAACAACTAAAAAAACATTATGAAAGCAATAATAATCATGGTAACAACAACATGACCTCTGATAGATCATGTCTACTTCATTCACACTAAAACCCCAAGTCATCTGTATTGGATACCAGATCAACAAAAAACACAAAGCTTGAAAATTTCAACTCACCGACCGCGCCTGCTGCGCTGGATAGGGTCCAAACTGTCCAGGCTGTGGCAGGTGAGGTGGATGATGGGAAAGGTGTGTGGGGGGATGGGTGAGATGAGGAGGTGGAATCAAGAAGGCTGGGTCACTGGATAGCAATGATGGGAATGGATAAGGCATGGGTAGGTGCTGAACAGAACAAGTCTGGAGGACCTTTGCAGAAAGACACAGAGAGAGCAAAATTACATTTATTAAAAGCTTTCTGAACAAAGGATTTCAACTGCTTGGGGAAATATTTTGACCAAAATACATATGGTATGAGTGTCCTCAATAAACACAAAACACTCACTGGAGGAGGGACACTGCAGACTGGATAATGCTGTCCACTGAAGACCACCGAGCAAGCTGGGATCTGCTGTGGGGCAGAGCGAGGGGGAAGGCCTGGTGGTGCTCCCGGAGGAGAAACAGGATAAGATAGTGGAGCTGAACCCTGAATACAGAAACCAAAAGGGGCAACGTTCACAACTTAATTGCACAAACTTATTAAAGCAAAGAACTGGAGTTACAGGACTTTATCCACATTGTGCTGCAAATTGAAACACTTCAATAACACATGCTGATGACTGGAAATTGCATATTTATACTTGTGTTGAATACAAGTCCAGTAGCAACTTGCATTAATGTGTAGATATAAAATCTGGCAATCATCAAAAATGTACATTTTCCTATCAATTTTCACTGAATGAGGTTACACACACACACACACACACACAAAAACAAACTCAGTTAGAACTTCCAGAGGATGGTCAAATTGACTCACTTACG